>JAYJLV010077224.1:0-14792 GCA_036873485.1 Torymus texanus
AAAGTGGTTGGTACCATTAGGTAGCCCCCTTTGAACCCTAAAACTTTTGTATTTATCATTTTTTTCTCCGAGTACATATTGTGCCAATTTCTGGGAGTGGGCGATTAAAATGGGACACCTTGTATACACAGCATAAAATTACGCATCTGGCGCGCAAACTGCCATCCATCTTCCTAGGTGTAAAAAAGAACCAATGTGGTCGGGTATTAAAAGAACGAGAGAGAGAGAGAGAGAGAGAGAGAGAAAAAAAAGAAGCAGGGAGGAAAATTACCAGCGAATAAATTTGGCGGAATTTCGCGGCTGGATTATTAATCGCGTTTTTAAGGTCGACGCGCCGCCAGTGCTCTGGTGCCGGTCGCGTGTCAGACGCCTCCTGCGCGCGCCCGGTGACCTGTCCGTCAGCATCGTGTCCCGGACTTTCGCGCGCGTCACGTTCGTGTGCAGTCATTCAATAACGGGTAAACTACGCTCTTAACGACTAGACGCGCCCGAGGTCGCTTATATTGACGGTGAATTTGCTACAGCCGCCGTTGACGACGCTGAGGTTCGCGTGCAAATGCCGGCTTGACGACGATTTGGGGTTCTGCGGTGTTGTGAATTGGAGGTTTTCGAATGCTTATTCTGTGAAAAAAGTAGTTGGACGAATATATTGCTGGTATATATGTAGGCAACATTTGTATTGATCAATGTATTGATCTATTGATGGTTTCTAAGCCGTATATAACATATCCACATATTGTTTAATGATGGGTGACCCGAACGTTAACAATGGTCAATAACTGGTGCAATATATTGGTTCAATTAACTTTCTAATGTGGGTGACATATAGACATTTTTGGCCATTGAATATGAAATTTTCATTCACAAGAAGTTCATAGAGTAAGATTAAGTAATCTTACCACTTAACATGTAGGACATTGCTTTATTATCTAATAATCCCTATACACTTATAATCTCTCGACTCATTAAAACTATAAAGGATAGAAAAATGAATTTGTTGCTTGAGTAAAAATTGTTATCTTAACAAAATGAAATATTGATATAATTTTAGATACGAATTAATACGTTAAAATAGTATATTGAATTATTTAATCTTGAGTTGAAAGACTAATGCAAACATTGATTCATCTACGTAGGATTAAATTGTGCAAAAATGTATTATGAATATTTGTAACTACTGCTTGATTTACGTGATTCATGTCATACTTTGTTGTTAATAAAAAACGTTAACTTTAATTTTAATGAAAGAAATTTAGATTTGCATAAAATGTACTTCAAACGTTAAGAGTAATAATATTAGAAGTCATTGCGTTTATAGTTTTACGGTAAAATTCAGTACAGTTGCTGTATTGAAGAAAACAGAGCTTATTTGAATATTGATTTTCAAATTGATTTTTTAAGTTCTCCTTTCCAAGCTAAAAATATATTTATTTCACTTTAATATTCTAGAACTGAATAATTTATAACACTGTTTATATTTATTTTGTATTTGTTTCATGTTTACAATAAAAAACTTCGTGTTATAATATTGTATGCTATTATAAATTTAGTAATTGCCCTGAACAGGTATAGCTCATTCATGATGTCTACGTTTGATAAATGCTAATTATGATGTATGCTTCCTTGTCGTTACCAATGGAAGAATTTAAATGTTTTTTCGGTTATTGCCCTGAAGCTACTAATAATACTTATTTATAGTGCTACCTTGAAACGAATGTGTTTTCATTAAATATAAGGTTTTCTCTGAACTATAATCAAACAATATACGTCATATAGGATTTTTTTTACATGTTGTTGGGTGTATTCACTCGACCAAAGTATGTCAAGCTACTTTAACTATGCAAAATGTGTTAAATATTTATCTTTGTTTTTATATTTACAATGCGTCATAAAATATCATGCATTTGAAACGTAAATTAAAACCATTTACGTAAAGTATTGCAATGCTTTAACATAGCATTTTATGAATGTTTTAAAATTATACAAAAAGTTTTATAAAAAAATTATCAAATGCAATTTTACATATTTTGTTTACATACAATTTTTACTGCACAACCCTGCTATAAACTTTATATTTTAAAATACTTACAAACATATTTTTATTTATCATAAAAAAGGAAAACAAATAGCAATTAATTTTACCACTCGTAAGCAAATATAATTCCTATGTTGATAGACGAGTATATCCACTTTACTTTTTATTTCATTATTTATTACTATACAGAAAAGCTGGATTACGAAGGCATCAACCGTGCGGATGTGTTGTGCCGCGGTAGCTATTAATACCCTTTCTAAAGGTTATTGAAAATCGACTTTGCTCGGAAAAGTCGCGTACATTGAACATTAAGTAAATTAATAAGTTCTCGACCTATACATTTACAGTATATTGCGTAATTTTTCAAGAAAATTTGATTGCTTTACATAACTTATAAGTAATTCATTCACTGCTTTAATAAAATGAAAGTAAACAATACAAGGCAATTGAAATATTTCTTCTTTAATCAACTATAAAACGAGCATATAATTTTCTGCGTCCGTTGAAAAGATTTGAAGTACAGTACTTTTATAAAACAACAATGCTCTACATTTTATTATTCCAATTATATAATAGTAGATTTTGGTATATCAAATTTCTTTCCAGTTATTCTTTTTTAATTAACAATTTATTCTTTACTCTTTTTCAGATAAATGCATTTATCCAGCAGAGGGAGAAGTCAAATAAAGAACGCAAGATGAGGAACATCGTGAGAATCGTCAATTTCTTCCACAGGCTCCTTGAATTCGTGGTCAGAGGCTTATTCCTCCTGGTTGCGTATCTCAGTGGGCCTGCGGAATCACAACCGCCAATCAAAGATCTGACGCTCATGCACAGCGCAACGGCGTTGGCATTAAAAATCAGAAATCGTCAAGTGAGTTGAATTGCTTATTCTTCGTTCAAAAACAAATCTTTTTTTTCTTTTAGACTAAGATTTTTTTTATAGCTTTCGCTTATCAATCATCATTTTGTTATGTAAATTACTATCATACATAGTAAAAATGAGTGTCCCACGATTACTATCGGAAACAACCTTTTTCTCCGTATGTAAATTAATATTTTATCTCTAAAGTTCTTCTTTAAATATACATTTTCCTTTTTACAAGCTTAGAAAATTGGTTTTAAATATTTTTTCTTTGTACTTTATGAATATACTAAAAAAAACCTTAAAAAATGTAAAGTAACTATATTATTCGTTACTCCTTTTCCTTTAAATATCTAAATAATAATACACTCTTAATATACAAAAGATACACGCTAGCCGCCTGAAAGGCATTGGATAAATATGTAACTACGCAATAAAAATTTGAATAAATCAGTTTTTCCACGTATTTTCTAGTTGAAAAAGCATATAAGAACCTCATATATTTGTATAGTCCGATGCGCGCTGTGTCTTGAATAGACACGGACTAACGTCAGTCGGGCGGGCGCGTGTGTAAACAGGGCCTCTCTCTTTCAATATACACGCCTCGAATAATTAACATCCAAGCAAAGTCCGAATGATTTGGTATGCTTTCCGCAGTTATCTTCCGAGGAGGTGGTGAAATCCTACATCGATAGAATCAAAGAGATCCAACCGATCTTGAACTGCGTGACGGAGGATCGCTTCGAGGACGCACTAAAAGAGGCCAGGCAGTATGACGAGCTGCTAAAGTCGCCGAATGGACCGTCTGCCGAAGTTCTCGCCCGGGACAAGCCTTTCTTCGGCGTGCCTTTTACTACGAAGGTAAATATACCGGGAAATTTATGCGTGTTTTGTGGCAAAATATTCCATGGAACTGTTTGTATGCTATTGATTATATTCGAACGTTTTTTTACAATTTGTCTGCGGCACGCATGATTAGCCTCGTGTTGTAAAATAAAAATTTCGACTTTAAGAATTGTAAGTAATTGTTATTCAATTATGGAAAATGATGTATATGTTAATGGGGTGTCTACTCATTTCATGTCTTTTTTACAGATGTTCTAGCTTTACAAGTCTCCTTAACTCCGTTGTAATGTTAGATAAATTGCAAAGTTATTGTTTTTATTAATAATATGAAATCTAACACTTGACTGTTAACGAAACAATAAAGTGTAGATTTGCTCTAAATTTTTGTTTTATAAAAGCTTGGTGTTGTAAGTAAACGTACAATATCTTTTAATTTAAAACAAAAACATCATGCCCCGTGTCCTTGGTTATAAAGAAGACACTGATGTCCATCTGTCTGTTCGTCTACATTATGCATAACAGCTACTTTTTGGTTATTCATATTCGTATTTTAAGTACAAACGCACTGCCGTCAAGCAACTCAATAACTTAATTTTCTCACTAGCTATGTCGAATCAGTAGATTATAACGCATTAACTATTTTTGTACAAAAACGTAAAAATCAAGGATAATCAACTATGAAGTGATTTTATATAACCATCGATTCTAAGAAGCAAGTTGAAAAATTTCTACAATTCTGACAGAAATTATAAAAAGATTTTTTAACTTTATGCTTAAAGGCGAGAAATAAAATTTTACATGAAGGAGCTATAAGCTGTATATAGCTCAAAATGCTATACATTCTACGATAATACGTATCACAATATGATTACGTAGTCTAAACATAAATTTTATGATTGCAGGATTGCATAGCAGTTGAAAATATGAAATCGACGGCGGGCCTTGTACTCCGTAAGAATTATCGCTCCGATAAAGACGCACAAAGTGTCAAACTAATGAGATTAGCCGGAGGTATTCCGATCGCTACCACGAATATTTCTGAACTTGCGATGTGGTGGGAAAGTACAAATTGCATTTATGGAACTTCTAGAAATCCTTATAATACTAGGTAATACATTTACATATCACGTAGTAAGCACTTTTGCGAATAAAAAAAATTAGAATTATTTTCAATTAATGTTTTGTGCAAATTATTATGAACTAAATAGAGAAAATGTTTAGGCACATTGTTGGTGGTTCTTCCGGTGGCGAAGGAGCCATACAAGCGGCGGCTGGCTCGCCGTGTGGAATAGGATCGGATATAGGCGGATCTATCCGCATGCCGAGCTTTTTCAATGGAATTTTCGGCCACAAGCCGTCTAAAGGTTAGTGACGTCTTCATTCACTATTTAACAACAAGTGATTTATTCATATTTTATTGTTATTGATGCAATTTTAACGTATATAACATATCAACTCCGTGCCAAATAAATAATTGGATATTATAAGAATTTTTTTAAGTCTTTTAATTTTTTACAATAATAATTAAAATTAAATTTATTGTAATAAATATTAAAAAATTTATTTTTTTTTTTTAATTGTATTTGCCATAGAAATGAAAATTGAATTTACATTTTTACGGAACAGTAAACGAAGCTTTACGAACGCATTTTACGATAAGAGTCCTATATACGTATCATTTGCATGTCCCGTGTACATATCTATAAAAAGAATTTGTGTCATATAGGAGTCGTATCGAATGACGGACAGTATCCGAGCGCGGATACCGCAGATCAGGATAATCTACTCGGAATAGGCCCCATGTGCCGTTTCGCGCAAGACTTGGCACCCATGCTGCAAGTACTTGCCGGCAAAAATGCCGATCTACTGAAATTACAGTCGAAAGTTGATATTTCGAAGCTCAAGGTGAGTTCGATATCGTAAACCCGTTCGCATCTAAAATTATTTTCATTTGTGTAAATGTATAGATAAGTAAAATTATTCTAATTGCTTAAAACTTTCAAATTCCTCTACCACTTTATAAGTGATTAATAAATAAGTTTATTGCATAAAAAATGATGATACATTTAAATGTTTTACACTAGATCTTGATCTTTTGATTTATGTATTATAAAAGAAAAATAATTTGTGAATATTTTCTAAATTTTTGTAAAGTTAAAATTACACTTGTTATGTTTCATTATTTTATTTTTACATTGACAAATTCATACTTTGTCCGAAAGTGTAAAGTTATTATCTTAATTTTTATAAATTGTCAGGTCTATTATATGGAAGATGATGGCGGTCAGATTCTCGTCTCCTCGGTGGATCCGGAAATTCGAGAATCAATGAGACGCGTGGTTAATTACTTAGAAAAGGCATACAACATCAAACCGAAGAAAGTCAATATACGCCAATTCAAGAAAAGTCTGCCTCTGTGGTTCGCGTGCATGACGACAGAGCCCGAGAAGGATTTCTCATATGAATTGACCAATCGCCGTGGCAGGATAAACTTAGTCTGGGAGTATCTCAAGTGGATCACATTCACGAGTGACCACACGATCATCGCCCTCATAACCGCCACCTTCGAGAGATTCAATGTGCAGAGCACCAGCAGTCAATACGTCAAGCTGAAAGAAGAATGCCAAGAACTGCAGCAAGAGTTTAAGGTAATAATCAATCTAGATAACATTGAGATGAATTTTGAACTCGCGGCGACTTGACGGTTTGTTGCCCTGCAGCCTTCAATTAAGAGTAACTGCTTAACAAAGCTTAACTGACCAACAAGTGTGAGCTAAAGCGTTACATAAACGAGAAGGATTGAATTTGATTGATCGCACGAATGTATTTCTATTTCTTTCTTAATATACATCTTTCATAAATAAATAAATGCACTTTGCCGTCTGAAAGAGCATTCTGATTATTAAAAAAAACGTTATAAATTAATTAATCAGTCAATTAATTATTTTTTTCATGATTATTACAATGATTGACAATAACTATAAATGAATGAAAAGGTTGTTTTAAGTTGATCAGTTACATAATATTTAGGCAATAATTAATTTTGCTAATTATTCTGTTTACCAAAACCTATACGTATAGTAAGTTCCATGAAGAAAAATCAATATGTAACAATGTATGTGACGAGATATTTTAATATTTCACAGGACATGCTTGGGGACGACGGTGTCTTTTTATATCCGACGCATCCGACCGCCGCCCCGCTTCATAACGAGCCGCTTGTAAAACCTTTCAACTTCTCGTATACGGCCATTATAAACGTACTCGGTTTACCGGCCACCGCGTGTCCGCTCGGATTAAATAAGCAAGGGCTTCCTATAGGCATACAGGTAAGCGACTAATATTACAACTAAACGAGAGAAAAAAAACATATCGTTATACACCGGATGTTAAAGAAGCTTCGCCGTGCAAAGCCATACAAGTGTTTTTTTTATTAAAATTTACATACTTCCGGAAATTACGATAACAAAATGGATTCAATTGCTGATGAATGATTTTGCATTTTCAGGTCGTTGGTGGAATGTACCAAGATCGCCACACCTTGGCTATGGCCGAAGAACTGCAACGTGGATTCGGAGGCTGGGTGTCTCCTGCGATAATCGAGTGACACCAGTCTACACAAAAGTATTTCTACATTAAACAAAATAGCCGCCGAACAATGCCTTAGCCTCATCGTGGATGAGGCAGACCGCGACTAAAGTTTTGTATGTTTAACTACGCGAGAGGTTTATTGACCTGCACAAGATATATATTTGTATTAGAGCGAAATACAAATGAGAAAAAAAACAAAGATTTAGGTATTTACTTTTCTTTTTTTTACCGATTAGAATTTCTATTTTCATACGGGACAAATGCAAAGGTTACAATTGTTAAATTCCTGATCATGTGATGGCACAATTAATGCGCGTCTTAGTTATTGTTATCTCCATAAAAGTCTATTTTATGTACGACTCGTGAAATAAAACCAAGAGTATTTTTAACTGTTTCCAATAAAACTTTCTATCTATATTATTTAAAAAAAAAAATACAATGAAATTAGATTAATAATTTAGATAGTACCTTTTACAAATAAGATAATACAATTTATTGTGCAAAGTAATTTATTTTATAAATATAAATCGTTCCAGAAATACATTAACAAAACTGGGCTTTAAAAACGGAAGACACATTTCCGTTTGCTCTTACCTAAACGACGTAGTATAACAATTAATTCGCCTAAATTATAAAATACTACGATGGTTGCAATGTAATGAGATTTTGTTTGTTTGTAAATCTTAAGCTTAGAGATGAATGCATAATACTTATAATTGTGTAATGTACATAACTTACGCACGATTTCACAAATTGTTTTGCAAATTGACAAGTAGCAGCGGTATATAGTCACGTGTCACAGCTCAAGTTTCTTTTAAGTTTTTTTTTTATCGTGTACTTTGAATAGCCTTCATGCGATACGTCGCATGCGTCAAAATTTGAAGATCGGTTTCCTGTCATGGTATATATCATTCTAATACGCCTAAATAGTAGATTTATAAAAAAGAAGAACAGAAAGAGAACCTCTGGTCGACGAAGCACCCGACGCGGGCGACAGACAGTAAAACTCTGTCGCGAGTACGCGTCGATAATGTACACAAGTATACATAAGTCGACTCTCGAAAATGAGGTAGCGGTTTAAGTAACTTTTAAAAACATTGCATCTCTGTCTGTTTGTCTCTCTCTCTCCAAAGTGGTAGCGCCTTTAAGGCATGAGAAAGCGCCTCTCTTCAGCGGTGGACTCGCCCTGTTTCATCGCGGTTTCGATAGAGCATGCAGTGTGGAATTCCTTCACGTACTCGTCGGCGTTGGTAGCCAAGTCGTTGGGATCTATGTCGTCTGGTGACGCGGCCATGTCCGTCATCTCGATCGTGATCGGGTCGGAAGAGGCGCGTCTCGACGATATTTTCACAGTCTCACTTCCGTCACCTGCCTCGCGTTTAGATTTCGACTCGACGTCCTTCGCTATAGGCATTACCGCGACTGCGACGATCTTGCCGATTTGTTCCTGCTCAAGCTTCGAGTTGTCCACTTTTTTCTCGCTCTTATTGCCGTTCTGCATGGCTATTTCGGCCTCTTTTATTGCGGAGTGAATCACCGGCTCGGCCCAGAGACCTGGATTGAACGCGGGTCCGGTGCCACCGAGCTCCGCCGGTAGAATGTCCAAGGGTAAGTGCTGATGCAGCGTGCTGAGATTGTTGCCATGGAGAAAAATCTAAAATCAATTTAACGAAAATGTTAGAATATTTTTTTTTTTTTTTTTAATCTAAAAACATTGATTGAATATATCAGAGTTTAAAACGAGGAAAATATTTGTAAATAATAAAATTTTAATTGCATAATTGAAGCATTTGAGTCTTCCATGGTGCTGATGCATTCTGTAAATTCCTGTGCTACATACCTCACTGAGTGAGTGAGTCGTTCACAAGTTAATCGCGAAAAAATTTAAAACACATTTCATTGTCTGCAAAAGCTAATAATGACTTGCAGCTGCGACCAGTGACTCAAAATCCACAAACTGTATTTAGCACGTCTATCTTTAAACATCGACAGTTCATTGCAAAATTAAATATAAAACATAACGTGAAATAATCGTTCTTTGTTCGACTGTTTATATATTCTAAGCAGTTCAATCATTTTCAACCAAAACCTTTATACGTAAGATATCATAAGCAATCTTTCTTTCCCACTTTCTCTACACCCAACTTCAATGATTCAAACTCGATTATATATATATACCTTATTTCTCGTCTTCTCGTCGAGGAAAGGCTTGACTAGAGCTAGCGTCGCCTGGACGTAGAGGGGCGGCGTAAGGAAGTGTATCGCTTTGAATCTGGCGGGGAAGCGACCGCGCAGGGCGGATATCAGGTTACGCAGAGCTCCGGCTCCCAGGGCTCCTCCTTGTCGTAACGAGAAACCTCCCCAGTCGACCACGGCTACAAAACCCGATTGCTGTGGAAAAAAAGAGAGAGTGACGGCTTAGTTTTTTTTTCTTTCATTATGCCTGGCTTTCGATCGAAATAAGCATGTTTGCTTCATATAAAGGCTTGAATTTAAATGAAAGAGAAATCGATATATGGAATGATATGTATAGATGGTAATCTGGAGTGATGGGAGATTAGCATTCTTATGGTACAGTTAGCACAGTTGTGACTCACTTGGTTTCTGGGATCTTGAATTAAAGTTTCTAGGACTAAGAAGATTGCTCTTTGGACAACCAGAGCCGGAATGGTGATTGGGTCCCATTGCGAGGCCAATATGATTAAAACGCATCGTCCTTTTCTGTAAAACCAATGAAAATGAAATAGTTAATTATTTTCATTTCAGTAACGTTCGACTTTCTTCTTACCGACTAGAAAAGCAATCGTTTTATATAGCCGTATGAATAGGTCGTAAAAGCTCCTTTATCTGACAGTTTATGTTCTAGATAAGTATTGATTATTTGATTTAA
Source organism: Torymus texanus (assembly GCA_036873485.1). Classification (NCBI taxonomy): domain Eukaryota; kingdom Metazoa; phylum Arthropoda; class Insecta; order Hymenoptera; family Torymidae; genus Torymus; species Torymus texanus. Next base: position 10,228 of record JAYJLV010077224.1, read on the forward strand.
CAGCACAGGTCGTAAGTTCGAAAGCCGTAACTTAATCCTCCTTCCATTGTCAGAGTAACATGCTTTATCGATTATTATTTGAGTTTATTTTTTGTATCTCAATGCAATAATGATTTTACTCTATATATATTTCTATAAATACAATCAATATAAAAATATAAAATTTCACCTCGAATCACATGAATTCAATAAAGATATACACGGATCTTATCCTTATTAAATTAATTCCAATGAAATTAAAAGATATAATATTTTTCATCGTCAGCAAAACAAACGTTCCACGAGCGAACAAAAGAAGTATAACAAAGTCATCCGCTACACTGTACACACACATATACACGTATAGCGTATAATAATATACCACAGCTATACGTATATATATATAAACTATACGAAAAGCGTGTCTCCTTATCGCAGAGAGGAAGCGAAGGACGTATAGGCCGATCGTACGCGGCAATACGCGCTAACTGAATCTTAATTAACAATTGTATCGCCGCGATGGCTATATATATATATATACACCAACCTGTCGCGCGCTGGCAATACACCGGGTATACCGGCACGGAGGGCGCGCTGCAACGCGGGGTCGCAGGCCGTCAGATTGCCAAATATGTCCTGGCGGTGGGCGACCTGCGCCTGGTAAGCGGCTATCAGCGCCGCTGTCTGCTCCGTTCTGAACTTCCGCGCCAGCAGGAAGCGCGTGATGTACTCGTCCGTGCACTCCTTCATCTCTGCGTATGTGATATTATTATATAAACGTTGTATTATATGATTTTATGTATATGTTCAATGCTGTTATTTTATATATATGTGAGCGGTGTTTTATCAAACTTTTTCTTTTTTTTTTGTCGACCAAGTTCAACTAATGATTGAGGAAGTGGCTCCGCGGCGTGGATACATTTATTCTTGGTTCGTCGCACGTGTAACCGTTATGTATATATTTAAAAAGTGACGAAGCGTGACGTAGGAGAATTTATTATTGTTACAAAGAGTTCGTGGTTGGGATGTTTGGTGAGAGCAAAGTGCTTTGTGTTATAGCACCAATTGATATTTGAGTTTAATTTTAATATAGGTTGCATTTCCCCAGCCGCTATTGACAATTGCAAGGTCTAGATTTGTTTCATTTAATTTTTAATTCTTATAAAATATCTCTTGGACGCACTGTAGATTCAGTGAAAAACTACATACAATATGTTAAATAAATTCTTTATCAAAATGAAAATTTGAGGGAGAAAAACAGATCGTGGGAATAGCCGGTAATGCTGGGGTCTCGCATAGATTTTAACATATTCACGAAATAATTTTATATGAAACAAAAAAGAGTATCTATAAGGAATAAGAGTCGAAAAAAAACAATATGGGAATGATTAATGATGGTAAATCACGATGATAAATTTTTTCAGAACATTTAATTCGAAGTTATTCTATCATGCTCTTGTATCGATAGATCAACGAGTTTCAATTTGCTGAATCAAGATGCAAAGTGATTTTCGAGCGTGTTCGCGATAGTCTGCGTATGTAATAATTTTTTCGGGTTGCTACATGACTCATAAACGTCTGCTTTATCGCGATGAAAATTTATGAGACGATTGTAACAAATCTAAATATATCTTACTAAAGATTTTTTACATTGTTAATTCTATTAATTATCATATGTACGATTGACGTATAGTATTTTGCTTATTTGAAATCTAAAACTTATTTTCGAATATATTTACTGATGTATTTTTAAATTAATTTTAATCAAGGAGGTTTAGCAGCATGACTTTTATAAAATATAAGAAAAAAAAATAACTTCAGTACGTTCCTAGGTAAAAGCAATTTTATGTTTAGCTGATTATAGCTGAATCATGAAGGAAGCAAAATGTAGAAAAGTAATGGTTATTTTTTACAATCAAGCTTACCGTAGCAAAAACCGTGCCAAAATTGTCATTAAGCGCTTTTTTTTGAAGAATGATATGCACATTTATTTAGCTGTGATCGTAAAGCATTTCGATTTCGCAATCAATGATTAACTTTTTTTTAAATAAATGAATTTATTAATGTTTACTAAAGAACTTTAAAAAATACTCGGAATGTTACTGACTACACAACAAGATGAGGTTCCTCATTTATTGCCAAAAAATATCAAATGAGATAACTCGGTATTTGTTTTGAATCCTTTATTTTCCTTTCCATTGTGTTAAAATCAAAAGAACAATCATTTACTTTTACTGGTACAAGAACAAAAATGGAATTATCTTATCGTCGAATGCTGGAGACACATACATTGTATGCCTCCACGTAACCGAACTTTAGTCGACAAAAAAAAAGGAAAATAACAAATTATTTTATTTTATTTTTGCGAATTGTGTTCTCGATACTAAAACTCAAGATAAAATAAACCGATATTTGTTTTACCGCATACATTATTATTCTCAAATACCGCAGAGCATACCTCAGCTTCATAAAAAAGGCCAAACAAAATAAAGCTAAGAACGCATTTCAACACGTACACATATAGCTTAACGTGCATTCCTCGAAGAGTTACACAATCCGACAGTTCGCGCCTCTCTTTCTCTCCGGCAGACGTAGTGCAAAAACGTGCGAAATCTCATTGTTGTTCGTCACTAACAAGCTCCTGTCACAGATATATTCACATAAAAATATATGTACTCACCGATACCTGGCATGTCCCGTAATATCGCTCTGACGGTTATGATAGCGAGCTTCTTGTCGCGTATGTTGAACCTCACCTGATCCTCATAAATACTCCTGGTGAGGGCATGGTTCGCATGACCCCGGGTCGGGTCCCACATATATTCACAATATTCGGCCATCTCTCCTTCGTCTCAAGTGACTATACAGTATATAAGTATATATATAACCGACACAGACACGCGCGCACTCTCACTTTACTGGCTCGAAAACCAGTCCTTGGCTATAATATTGCCCGTGTATAGGTAACCAAAGGCAAAGATCGAGAAAAGACGACTAAGGTCGCTGCGCTTCGATGATTCGAGGCCAAGTTAAGATCGACGACGTCCTTAGCCGATACCTGGTATACTGACTCTTCTTATTAAGCGCTTTACAGGAACAATGGTAATACAACTGCAGGCGACTCGACGATGGCTTGCACCGCATGTCGCGGTGACTTCTGCACACTTGCTGCGCCAAGCCGATGAAGAAACAACGACGTGTCGTATATAGCAGCTTCGCTTCGCGCGCGTCTAGATCGCAGCGCGAGTGTGACTCAGTGCTATTAGCCGCGTGCGAGGCGAGAAGGAAACGGAACGGAGCCGTCGGGTCTCCGTGCCGGTAACAGCGGCGATGTAGTATAGAATCAGCAGCAGTGGCGATGGCGAGTCCTCCTCCTCCTCCTCCCTCTCCTCTCTCACTCCCTGGAACAAGAAGGTATATGTACCGTTACGTCAAAACTCTCTGCTCTTTCTATCCTGTCTCTCTCTCTCTCTCTGTGAGCGTTGCGAGCTCACTGTCGGCTGTATATAGTGTGTATAATATAGGTGTATATACGCGAGAGACGTCATTTCTTTGTACCTCTTTTTTCCCCTCACTTTTGAGCAAGTCGGTGACGACGACGACGACGAAGATCGAGATCGCAGGTGAGAGAAAGAGAGAGAGGCCGAAAAGTCTCGAGGGCGACACGCGCGACGTGAGAAAGTCGAGAGAGGCGGTTTTTGTTGGGAAAAGGAGAGAGACGGTTGAGTGGTCCAATTTCGTGAGATCGGTATACAATGAGGGCGTCTTTCCCGAGAGGAAAATATCGTCGAGGTTAAGGCAGCGTGTTATTAAGGCCTCTTTTTTCAATTTCTCTTTTGTACTCGCGGTGTGTGGAAATAATGTTGTAGTGTAAGGTCCGCGGTTATTTGGTGCCGAAAGTGTTATAATTATGACCGCTCGGTGCTTTTTCATTTAAATTGGTGTTCACTTTATAAGTAATCAGTTTCTATAAATTATGTTTCGTCTAACACGAGTTATGAAATATCTGCTATAAAAGAATTGACATGATAATATTACTATGAAAAATATATTGTACAAGAAATTTCGTTTACCTTATTGTTACGGAAAACGGAGCAATGATGTATATCATTATTCATAATTCAATCTATAAGTAAATTTTATTTTAAGTTGAAAATTTTAAATATTATTAATAGACTAGAAAATCCCAAGATATTTTGTTATTTTTAATTCTTAATATTAATTAGTTATAGATATTTAAATTATTTTTTCATAATTTATGAATTTTAAAATAAGTTACCTTGATGATTATATTGATAATATTATACCTGTTATTATACCTGTTTAGATTGATACCGTTTTCAAAATTATTTATCAATAATAATTATTTTCTAAATATGTATAGTTATTACCTATTAACGGCTAGTAACAGAGAAATATTATATACTACCGTGTAAAAAGATAAACTAACTAGTATCGCCCGTTATGCAAAAACTTCGTTTTTCCATTATAGGCACGACCAAACTGCTTAGGAGAATCTTGTATTTTATTAGATTGAAAATTGGATCATTTCAAATAGTTATAATAATTAGTTTTATTAGAGAAAT
>JAYJLV010077235.1:0-14791 GCA_036873485.1 Torymus texanus
GAGAGAGAGAGAGAGAGAGAGAGAGAGAGAGAGAGAGAGAGAGAGAGAGAGAGAGAGAGAGAGAGAGAGGGAGAGAAAGTCCTTTGAGCTTGGATGTAGTATCACGCGACTCATTCGCGGGTATTAGTGTAAAATGGTGTCGGATTGGAGAAAATGTGTGACTCGCTTCTGATTATAATTTTTGATGAAATGTTGATTTGATGTTTTTCTTTTTGTAGAATATGATAAAAAGTTTATTAAAGAGAGTGATTGCAACTTGTCGATTGATTCTTTCAGGCGATAGATTTTAATCAGTTAAAATAATAACCGAAAAGAAAAAAAACAATGAGTATTAAAATATATTTTATAAAAGTAAATTTTCATAATGATTTGGTATAAGTTTTAGAAAAAAATTTATTTTTGTAATAAACTTATTGAAAATATAGTATAAATTTTTGTATGAATAAAAAATATTTTATGATAAAAGAGAGTAAAATGATGATGAAAGTGGAATCTCAGACGTTCACATTCCAGTTTTAAAAAGCTATTTGTCCGATAAACTCTACACATTACCTAATCTATATACCACCTATTATACCCGATGATATCATTTTCGAATTATATTTATAAGCACTTTAAACAATCATTAAAATATATCCAAAGCCTATATATACATCCCGATCGTTTTCTACGCAGCCGCACCAAAAACACATTACACAACCATTCACAATCAACCGTTCATTGCACCATAATTTCCCTGTAATATCCTCGGCCACAATCTCAATAGAAATAGCAGCAGCAGCAGCAACAAACAACAACAACAACAACAACAATACTCTACGTTACCGTTAGGCAAAAAGTGGGCAAAACCCACGGAGACGATGGCGAAGAAGCAGATCAGCACCCGGGCGGTCATGTTTAACGCTCAATTGTGACGCACAACGCGTACTGATTAATGATGAGGTCCGTTGGCTCTCACGCGCACCTGCGTCTATATCTCGTCCAGCTATTATCAGCGAAACAATTCAACACCTGCGAGCGTGCGTGCCGTTATCTTAACCCGATGATTCAATTGTGAATTTTTATTGAGTTAGAAAAGCTACAGATGTTTGGTATATAGAATAGATGAAGGTTTCTTTATTTTTTATTTTTCATTGTCGTGCGGATGAATTTTGCAATTAATTGTGTTGAATATTTTCATGCCTAACAGTTCTTTCAATTATATTGTGGGCTGGGATTAATGTTATCTTTTCATGGAATATACGACTCAGCGTCTGGTTATCCTGCGATATTTTTGGCTAATGATAGATATATTGGATTGGGTGATTCAACGGAGAAGACTCATTTTTGATCTTGAGAATATTTTATCTATACAGATATGTGTGTGCTCAATAGTGGCATTACTATAAGAAGCGCTTGCGTGTAATACAGTTATGTTGACAGTTTAAATTATATCGAAAATTCACAATTGCGGTATTCTAATTAGATATGAGGTTATCGCGGTTTGTTATTGTGAAATCATTCACGTGAACCGCTTATAGAGTTAAATGTAATTATCAGATGAAAAATATATATGTAATTACGCGCCCTTATCTTTGTATTTCCTTTTGATATCAGTGAAGACCAATTTTTTTATCGTATTTTCCGATTCAAATTTCATTTTTTATTTATTATAAAGGGATTTGTCTATTTTTTATAAAATTGTTGAATTTCAGCCAAATTTCCAACCCAATTTGTCAATTTTACTGGCCTATTATATAATAGAGGCTTAAGTTATGTTATTGTATATATGTATGACCTAATGTTTGAATTTTAAGATTATATAAAATAAAATAAGGAAAGTAATTAGTTTTAATGTTTTCTTATTTTAATAGTAGTTAGACAAAGCCGCTTTGATGAGACAGGCCAAAACGAAACTTATATCGTTTTGTTAGTCACGTAAAGGGAAATGTATCATCGGTCCGAACGATAACACTATTAATATGATGAGTCTTATTAGACTAAATAGTAATAATTATTCTATGTAATTCAATAACAAGATTTTGTTATTCAGTAAGAGCTTCAACACTAAAAATTTCCCATCGGTAGAGGTGCCAGAGTATAGTTTATGCGTCTATACGCCCGGGAATATTAGAATCTCTTCGCAGAAAACGAAGAAGAAGTTTACAAACTGATAGAACGTCTTTTTGCGCGGCTTTACGTAATTACGTGATATAATGCATATATGAAATAATCGTAAATCAGCTAACGGTGGCGTAATAACTTATTCGATTTCCCATTTGAAAAGTTTCATCGATCGGAGAAAAATAATATTCCCCATGTTCGTAAAGGAGAGCTCGTTGAATTTTCTCGTGAATAGCAGGAGCAACAATTGTATAGCGATCATCTTAGGCAATATGAACGGACAACTTTTTTTATGACCAATAGAAGTTTTTCCTCTAATAAATATTGTTTTTAAGAGCGTAAATGATAATTATGAGGACGTTTGAATCTTTAGCGATAATAAATGTTTATGAATAAAAATTCATGTAAAAGTCATAAGTGCACGTACTGCGTATTAATGTTATTTTTAGCAATTTTCGATTTAGCATATCGAGTAGTACAAGTGCGCAGTCATTACGTGATTATATATACTAAACAATGTTGCTAAATAAATAAGTTTTAACTATCTAATTTCATAAAAGAATATTTTAAGAGTTCAGTAAAGCTCTTCGTAAATAAACTGAAGTCTAAACACGTCTAGACGACCGAATAATTTGGAAAGTATTTCCTTGAGCAGTACATCATTCCTTGGTCTTTTCTTTATTTTTGTTACTGTAAATTTATGAAACGTAAAAATTATTTTTATGAAACGAAAGAAGTTCATACTAAAATAATGATTGTTTATTGACGTATACTCATTAAAGAAAAAATCATAAAAAGCAAAAGAAGAAATAGAGATGAAACAGTTAATAATATTAAATACAAAAAATATTATTTCAAATTGTTTAAATAAAAAATGAATGATTAAATTTCGGATATCATGGTCAATATATATTATTTTCGTCCATTGCCTTATATAGTTCGAAAACGATATTATTAAACGAATGTGCTTTTTGAACGGTGTCCCAAATACACAAAACAAAAGTTTCCCAAATAAAACCTTCACCAATCAGCTCCAATTATACTATTATTCCCCATGTTCCCACTGTCTTTCAAATAATTTCACAATTTCCCAACCAAATTCTCCCCTCCTTCCACCTTGCCGTTAAATCTCCGTCACCCAAGCGACACTAATTTAGAAAAAAAGCGCTTGATTAAAGTCTGAGTATCAGACGTCGTGACCACGCGCTTAGGTCAATGTCATCAAACGTCGGTAGCTCACGGGAAACCCGAACGGCGGTCCACGACGATAACTCCGTGTAGAAGCGTGAAATTCCCGTTGGTGAGAAAAAAAAAATAACACATATACATACATCGTTCGCACACTGGTCTGTGCACAGCTGTGTGTATATTCTGCGCATCGGTTGAGCGAGAGAAAAGATATAAGGAGGAGCTGCGCGCAAGTCGAAGTGAAAGTCGGTGAGCGAACGCCGGTCGCGGGAGGACTTTAAACTGCACGAAACAGTAAAGGAGAGCTAGAGAGACAGAGAGAGGGAGAAAGAGACTTCCTTATTACGATAAAATTATAGTTATAATTTAATAAATTTCGCCTAATAGCAGAGTTGGCCAGACGATAAAAGGTTCGTGGGTAATTAAGTTCGTCTTGGGGAGGCTAACGATTCGCGTGTCCGTCGCGGATTCCGCTGTTGCCGTGTTCTTTTTTATTCTCTTGGCTGTGTGTTTTTTTTTACCAGGAGGACGTTAAGTGGATTTTCCTTTTGTTGGTGGAATGACAATTATTCGGTGTTGCACAACAGAATTATGAGAATTTCTTTTTTTGTTTTGTTTCAAACGGATTAGATTTTATAGCCTTTTTCTGTTGAATAAAAATTAAAAAAAAAAATAAATGTTTAACTAAAATCTTAATCTTAATTAAATATTTAATTTTGTGATTTTTTTCCTTCGTTGTTAATTTAACAATAAATAATATTTAAACGCTACAACCATTTTCTCTTAAAATTTCCTCGTGCGTTTCACAATCTTCGACCACATCTTTTTATTTACGTATTTTCTTTCCGAATTTGTTTTCTTCCTCGTCTTCTTCGCATCTAATAATCTTCCACATACTCTCCCACAGCCATCACATCACTCCCACTTCATTCGTCATCGTCGTGAACGCGCGTTATTCAATCATTTTCGAAAAATCGAACTCTTTGTCCGCGCGCGACACAGCAGCTCGCTTATACATTTCCTCTTACGCACATACACACGACTGTATATACATTTTGCGGAGGGGAAGAAAAAGAAAAAAGTCTCCGTTCTTTAACGCAAGCAAAGGACGTCGCCAGCATATAAGCAACGACGTAATAACCAAGCGCGTACTGCTTTGCTTTTAGTGAATTTCTGCGACGCAAGCGACCCGCGATTGATAAGAGCTTGACCCCCGAGAGCTCACAGAGCGGCTGACGACGACGACGACGACGAGGAGCGGCGCGCGGCATGACATTCTGATACAATTAATATCTCTGGTGGACGGCGCTCGGCCAACAGTTACACGACGAAAGAGAGAGAAGAAGCAGCACAGCATAGCAGCAGAGAGTAGCACAGCAGTACAGCACAGAAGCCAAGATGAAGGAGCAATGGAAAAAGCTTGATAGTGACGGTAAGGGAGAGAGAACGAGAGAGAAAGAGAGAATGAGAGATGCTTGCGCGCGCGCGTGTGTGAGACGCAAGCGTTGTATGTTTTTGATTATTTGTGCGTTGTTGAGAGAGAGAGCTTGATTGAATGCAGTGGCTTCCAAGATGAGGGAAACCAAGTTTCTTATAATGTCGTGTAAGAGACATTGTCTCGATTTTATGGAAAATTACTTTTATCAATAAGCATTGTGGCGAAGGTCGCTTCTATTTTTACTTGAATAATAATCTATATCAAATAAATTAATTAGTTTTTTGTTTACACTGATAATTGTAAATTTATCAGTGGTCTGATTGACTTTTTATGAAAAAATAACATCATTTATAAAATTTGTCTATTAATATCAAAAACACGAATTTTTGCAATAGTAAGCAGTTTATAGTTCGTTCTAATTGGAGCCAAATATAAATTCGATTGAACCGATTAATATGAAATGTTGGTTCATAAAGTAAATACAGGACATGTTATGAGTTACGTGTGTATGGATAAATTTCTATACATTTGATAGCAGTATAATGAAAAACAAAGCAAACCTGTGTTCAATAAAAACAACTTTCAGTTTTAGTAGAAATGTAAATGAAATTTAAACCATAAACAAGAAATTTGTGAAAAAAGTAAAAATTGTCTTATTTGAGTTTATCTGATTATTTTTGTTATAAGTAGTATATAAGTTTTTAAACGCAATAAACATATACAAATAAATATTAAGTTCACAAATCTTTTTTTTCTAGCCAAGCTATTACTGAACGTGGAAGAAGGTAGAGCCGTTCCAATCAAAATCGAACTTCCGATATCGGCTTTCGCTTCGAGGCAACCCAATTGCTGCAAAGGACTGATTACCACTTTAAGGATATCAGTACTATTCCTGTCATTATTATTACTTGGTTGGACAGCCAAGACCTTGTATTCAAGCTACTTTTACGATGGTGAGATCGGGGAGTTCGTTCATAGTGAGCCTCTGTTTAATAGCGAGGAAAACAAGCAAGTTTTCAAACAAAAAGTCTACGCGTATGAGTCTCAGAAAAAAAATTTTGACGTACATGAATCAAATGACGTTGGAAGTCCTGAGTCGAATAACGTTGAAGTAACTAGTGAGAATAGTCCTTCGAATGAGTACGGTTTTTTTGAGTCTAACTGGACCACTGCACACGTCGAGACTTCGACGCAGTCTCAAACGGAAAATGCAATAAACGATTCTGAAGAAGAAAAGGAACTTAAGGATGAACAGCAATCCAAGGTAGAGGCTGTTTCTGAGAGTAACAATGTGGATGAAGAAAAAAATGTAGAAGAGGCATTTGACGATAAACTGGTACACACTTTCTATCACCAAATAGATTCCGTCGCTATGGACGACGATGAGATTGATGAAAACATTATTGATCAATTCTTGCACAATATTCGTCAGATACAGGTCGACAATAGTATTGAAAATGATCGGCAATGGAAAGATGCATCTGAAGCGGAACGAGAGATAGAAGAGCTTGAAAAGCAAACGCAAAAGGAACTGGAAGATGAAGTTAATAAGGTACTGGGGAAACTCTTCGAGAATGCTGCCATGACTGTCTTGGATGAGCTTACGAAGGGTGACAGTAAAAATGATAATAGTAAAAGCACTAGTGATTCTGAAGAGAAAGGAGAAGCAGCTGATCATGATATTTCGATTAATTCCGACGAAATGTTAAAGAATAAGAGTCAAGATCTCGTAAAGTGGATTGAGAGCATCATCGAAGATAACGTTTCTGAGCCCGAGACTGAGTCAGGCATGGCTATTACACAAAATCTATCATCAGAAGAAACGAATTCCGAAGAAGATATTGATAAACAATCTACTACTAACGATGAAATCGAGAGTCCAGAAGATACTTTCGCATTTCCTACGGTTGAACCAGTGGTAATCCGAAAAGTCGAGCGGGAGGATATCATGGCAATCGTTGCCAAACGTTTGGAGCCTGTTGTAGGAGAGAACTATGAACTACTTCTCTGGTACCTTGCGAACAAGGATAAGCCCATTTTTGAGATCGCAAATGATCCGTTGAAGGTTAACACTGCCAAGATGCTATACAGTAACAACGTGCGCGAGTATGGCAAAGACTCAGCCGCGGTTGTAGACCTGATCGCGGATGAGTCCTACGAGAAGGAATTCGAAAAAATTATGAATCCAGCATATGAAAAAATTCAACCAGAAACAGAAGTCCAGAGAGAAATAGTCTTCAGGCTTCAGGAGAAGTCCAACATTTTCAGGAAACTGAACGAGGAGCCGTCCTCCTTTGAAGAATCGTTGTACACAGAACTGATAGATGCCTACAATAACATTGACGAAGGGGCTGCCCACCAGAAGATGGAGGAGATTACCGACCGTGCCAAAGAAGAAGAGTCCGCCGACGAAGCTATTGTTAATCACTCCTTTCTCAACGAGAACAAAAACTACAATGAGGCTACCACGGAAGCCCAAATACCTATGACCGATAATGACAAGGACAGTTCGCAGCAGTCCTTACTACAGGCAATGAGGAATGTTGGTACTTTCCAAGATAAGAACGAACTGATGAAGTTTCAAGATACAGTGTACCACGATAGGCTAATCGATAGAATCCCTGAGCAAAGGCTGTACTTTAGCGACGAAGATGTCTTGGGAACTTATGACCCACTACTTGCGCAGAGACTGGAGCCCATGTTTGATCCCACCAACTCGGAACAAAGCTTATACGAGATACTACAAAAGATTGTGGAAGGCAGCGAGATAGAAAATAATAATAGTGACGGAATACAAGAAGAGCAAGATAATCAAGATATCCGAGAGTCGCTTGTGGAGACCTCTAAAGATGCTGATGAGGAGGAAAAGTCATTTCAGGTAGAACGGCAGGACGAAGCAGATAGTGACCCGACATTAGAAATGACAACGGATGCATCTCAGAACGTAGCGGACAAATATTATCAGGATATTTTGGAAGTAATGAAGACTGAGTTAATTCCAGAAGGCATTTATGCCTCAAATGAAGACTTCTATACATCGGTCATTTCCATTTTACACAGAATAGAGAAAGAACGGCAACGTGTATTTTTGCCCATTATCGATGTCATAAATGCCATCGAAGAATCTAACAAATTACGACGAACACAAAAATACCAGGAGCAATTGGAGCAGGATAATCAAAATATCCAGGAGAAGTTCGAGGAGGATTCAGAAGATACTAATGAGGAAGAAAAGTCATCGCAGATGGAGTGGCAAGACAAAACGAGCGAAGTAGATAGTGACACGATTCAGAACATTTTGGAGACATCTAGAAATCTTCTAGAAATACTAAAGAATGAGTACAAGACTGACTTAGTACCAGAAGGAATGTATGCCTCAGACGAAGACTTCTACGCCTCGGTCATTCCTATTTTACACAGGATGGCGGAAAAACGACAAAGTGTATTGCCCATCACCGACATTATTGATGCCATCGAAGAATCTAACAAATCACGTCAAGCGTTAAAAGATAACGATCAAGAACATTTGGTGAGTCGGGAGAATCCGGAGATTCAAAATAGCGAGGAGGTCCAGCCGGATCAGTCAAATCAGGAGGAAGCAGAGATGCAACCAGATCAGTCGAATTCAGAGGAAGCTGAGATCCAGCCAGATCAGTCGAATCAAGAGGAACCTGAGGGCCTGCAAGATCAGTCAAATCAAGAGGAAGCTGAGATTCAACCAGATCAGTCGAATCAAGAGGAAGATGAGATCCAACCAAATCAATCGAATCAAGAGGAAACTGAGATCCAGCCAGATCAGTGGAATCAAGAAGAACCTGACAGCTTGCAAGATCAGTCAAATCAAGAGGAAGCTGAGATCCAACCAGATCAGTCGAATCAAGAGGAAGATGAGATCCAACCAAATCAATCGAATCAAGAGGAAACTGAGATCCAGCCAGATCAGTGGAATCACGAAGAACCTGAGAGCCTGCTGGATCAGTCTAACCAAGAGGAAATCGAGGAGCAGCCATCGATGAATGAATTCCTCACGTTATTCCACGACGAGTACGACGGCGATTATTAATCAGTTGTCATAAACTAATAACACTACGAATTTACTCGAAATTTCCTTTCTCTGCACACAAGATAAACAGCGGGGAAGAGAGAAAATCTCATTTAATTAACATTATACGTTTGTACTATAATTAGATAGGTCTAGTTGTTGTTTGTAAGACTTATTTATTATTGTTATAATTAACGCAAAGCCAAAAAGAAATGTGCCTTACACGCAAGTCGATCTGTTGATCTTGTTATTGTTATATTTTTAATAAAAGTTATTCGATAATTTTTTTATAAAACAAAAACCATCGTATCTCTGTATCATTCGATTCCTCCAACACTTCTTCCCAATGCAGACCCACGTGCAGTAATTGGAAATATCATAATTAATAAGTTAGGTGTAATAATTCTACTTTTATTGTTTTTATCAATACGCGAAGCTCGATTTCAATATTCGAAGGCAAATACCTATATATTTCTGGTTTGTTTCGTTATTATATGATCATCTATATATTATCAAAGAGATCTTCCATTTTCTAATACTTCTTTGTAATTGTAATTGTGGCCATGTTTTTCTTAAACGGGATACTATAAACTTATAAACAACTTTATATACTTTGCCCATTTTTACAATCGCGTCTCCGCGTACTCTATAATCGCGGAAACAAAGGAAATACAGCGTCAGTAGAATGCCCATAAACAAGCGCTCGATCAATTTCAATTTAATTAGCTTTAGTCACGAATCGAGCCACGATTGTGCGCATATAATTCCCGTAGATTAAGATGAAAACAAAATATATGCAAATAAAGTTTAATAATTTCGATAATATATTGCACAATAATAAGGAGAAAACGCGATAAAAAAGTTGCTTTTTATTCTCATAAAAGTGAGATACACGCTTGGCTGGAAATAGTACGGTGACATGCGCATTGAAGCGGTACGTTTGAGAAAGTAAGAAATGTATTTTGATTTTATTGTATTTCACACGAGTGTATGGAAATAAAATTTCTTGTACAATTGAAAGTAAATAAAATTAACAATTATTCTGCAAAAAACGCAAAATAATAATTAGGAGAAACTCTTTTTCTTAAATTACATTAATTGTTGCCTAGAATTTTAAGCATTTCCTGAAATAAACACGGCGATCGAATAAAGTCCAAAGGTTTGTAAAAATAGTGATGCAACTCTTTAGTCATGCAATGTAGTGAACAAAGATATCGTTGTTCTCACAGAAAATATAAATCAAATTCAAATGATTGAATCAATACACTGTAATTTTAATAAATATTCGAAAAAGTAACAAATATTACAAAAATCTATTTCGAATAAAAATTTTGTATTAATATGAAAGTTGTTATAAATTTTCAATATTTTCTCAGAAATAAATTGAAGATTGATGTTCAGAGAAGGAAAGACTCTTATCTCTTATGAAAATAGTCTAATTACGGAAATTTTCGGACAATGGAAGTCAAAAGCATACAAAAACTTAAGATATAGATTTAACTTGGATATTTCGATAACTTAATTGCCACTCTTATCAGACATCTAATATATTTATTGCCTAATTTTTAACATACAGTAATTAAATATTTCAATCGTTGCTTTTACATCCCTCGTCATACATTTTATCTACGTTAGAGTTATCTCAATATAAAATTAGTAATTTCTTAACAAATCTTCGAACTTCAAGTTTTTTGTTATGTTACTATTTATTAAACATTCCCCGATATAAAGTAAAAGATAGTGACATAAATAACTTAAACATGCAATTAATTTCGTCCCAATCTACAATTGGTCACCGCAAACATTATACCTCCATCTCACTCGCACCTACAAAAACCCCGGAACCGATGCATATATAAACAATCTTCCACCTTATCTCCACCTCCCTCGCTTTCTCAAAAAAAAAAGATGACTATCACATACTTCCGAGCTTTTCGCAAAAAGAGCAATTCGAGATCTACACTTTGAATGTAAAAATTCGTGTCGTGGGCGATAAGCTGATAAGGACCCGCGCAGCTCTGACCCCAGTGATAAGGAGCTGACCCGATCGAGCAGCTGCGCGCGAACAAACGCTACCAGCTAACGCAGCGCGTAAATACAGTCGGCCCCTCGGCTCACACCGTCGGGAAATCCCGAATGTTCGCGGTCTTTTTTCGGCAGCGAGAGTATACAGGAGCTGCTGCTGCTGCTATTGCTGCTGCTACTGTTGTTGGCTCGATGTGAGATGAAATATCCGAAATTGCATGACACTGATGGTGAGTATGGTGCGCAGATGAAGAGGAAATGCGGTTTGTTTATCGCGGGGCTCAAGAGTAAGAAAGAAAGACGTTGTAGTTGTTTTCGTTCTTCATGCTTCCGCAGGCAAAATTTCTTTTTATCATCGTGATTTCTCGCGCAAGAGTCGATCTTAAGTGTCAATAAACGTCGTACTTGGCTTCCAGTCGCCTGACGTGTTTGTAAAATATGAGATTAATCTGGTGGGGGTTAGGATTTGATTGTGCTGCAATACACGCTACCTCCATTACTTACTGATAAAGATTTTTTTCATTTGCTTTTGATTAATCTCATTACGGGCTTTTATTTGAAAATTATCCGTATTTGACAAGCCGTTTGATTGGAGTTAGAATGCTGATATAAATTTTTCTAATTTTCGAAAATAGGTTTTAATCTATAAATAATGAATTGATGACCTTCGATGTTGCTTCTTTTATTAAGGTAAAAATAACTAAATTCCGATTAATATCTTCAATATCTTTTAAATTTGTAGTCATATTTATGACGCATAACGTCTTTAAAGTGTCAAAGTGCATCTACTTGACATGGGGATTAAAATCTAAAAAAACTTTTTAATGAAATAAAAAAAAAATACTAGGACTATAAATCTCTAATTATCGCGTTGTTTACGCGTTTATGACGTTAAAGCATTTAATTGATATCGTAAGCTTCGAAAATTCAGCTCTAAAAATGATCTATTCAATTCCATATTCTATTTTTCCATGCCACATAAAATACATTATAAAACCACTATCTGACGCTTAATAGCGATCGAATCCCTTGCAATTGGTTTTGTAGCTTTTCGAACAATCACCATCTACAATTCTAATTTATTTCCAAAGCAACAATGACGTCAGTCGAGGACGGTCGTCAACGGTCACCAGAAACCAGCTACATCCTGCGCCTACACGGTGCCACAAAACACTACAAGATCCTGAAGTGGTTCGTGATTGCAAACGGAGCGATCCTCCTCGTCGCTTGCGTGCTGATGCTTTCCTACTCCCTGTGGAGTCTCTACCAGCTCGACAGCGCAATGCGCTCGCGCGACGAAGCTGTTCACCTGCAACGCTACTTCAATCGTTACTACCACGTCGAGTCATCAGACAAGGTGACGCCTGAAAACGACAGCGTCGTCATTGCAGATTTCGACAACTGGAAGAAGTCGATACTTCAGAGTTTGGAGGATATCAAGGAGAAACGAGGCGACAAAGTCAGCGAGTCGTATAATTTGACTTTTTTGCTACACAGTATTGCTGATACTGTGAAGAACTTCATGGATAGCGGTAAAGAAAACGGGGATCAAAAATCGAGTAATCTATCGGCAATTTTAAGGAATAAGCTTGTCGTGACGAATTTAACGGATTTCGAAATTCACGTGCTGAAGGAGTTCACGAAGCTGAAGATGATGGAGGGCACTGGGACCAGGCCGCGTAGAACCGTGAGGGGTGGTCATGATGAGAGTCAGTGTAACCTGGATTTCTCAGTGGAGAATAACGATGGTCCTGTACGAATCATTGTCAAGCCGACGAAAATAGGCCAGGGGATGATTAATATTAAGAATACGATTAATGATATGACGAAGAATCGGACGAATATTCACGAATGCGCATTTAATATTATTTACGAAGAAAATAATGGTTAAGGTTGACGACATTTTTTGTAATGTATATTGCTTATTAATACTTTGTTTTATCATAAGATTGACATTCAGTAATCCGGTTACTGAACATATATTTTAGTTGTAAAGAGAGAACTGATTAATCGTTGTTGTTATTTCCTTATAATACAAAAAGAAACGACGTAATATTGGTAATGTTATATTGTAGTGAAGAAATTGCTTTCTAGGTCACAAGGCAAGAATGTAATAATGAGATTAAAAATTTTTTTTTAATGAAGTATTTATATTTCATACGTTAAAAAAAAAACAACGATTTCAATTGTATCATATTATTCACAAGTACATAAAAAACGAGAGCTATAATTTTGTTAATTAGATCTCTATAAATCACACGTGTTTTTCTATAATTTAACTTTCGATTGTTAAAGAGTTTTTGCTTTATACCCATGGATGCTACCATTGGATATTAGAAAACAGCTCTCGAGTTCTGATCTGAATTTATGAACGTAAAGTATGACGCTACTGTAATTTAAATTCATGAAACGTATCGTTACTCGCTGCATAGAAAGTTGAACCTTAGATACTGAGCTCTGATTTTTTCGTAGTAGATAAAAACACGTTTCATCACTGTTACTTTCTTAACCTATGGTAATGACTGTTTTTCGAATTGTTTATTATTGTGCATCTGATCAGTGTAATCATAATGACATAATGATAACATTTTTTTACAAAATAAATTTTTTTTTAGAAATCGTTATTTTTAGAAACGATATAAAAACTACAACTATTGTCAATTTTAATAGGTCATTGATCTTTGAAGCACGCATTCAATCGCTTGAATGAACATTTGAAAGTGCGGAAATTTAAAGCCTACTATAATATAAGTTATAATAGATATAATTCTAACTTTAGTTAACTTTGACTTTTACATAAAATATAATATGTAACAAAATATTAGAAGTTAATAAAATGTAGAAATGAAATTTCTGAAAAGTGATTTTCTGGTACCTGTTTTGTACACATATAAATTTTTTATATTCATCATTATATAGACTAATGCAACTGATATTTTTACTATTAATTTACATGAAGTTCTAAATAAAACTTATTAAAAAATTAATGTGACAATTAAATTAAAAATAAATAATTTCGTGCAAACATGTGTGTTATATATATGTGTGTAATTAATCTGCTTATAATAAATGTATTATTGTGAACGAAATAAATTATTTATAACCTATATCCATGATTCATACCCAGTATTAAACAATTAATCCAAATAATCAACAGAAACCACGAATAAAACCATTTGCAGCTATCATCTTCACGGCCCTGTATATTATGTCAATCAATGGCTGTGACGCTTTTTCTTTCAAGCGTCGCGTAAACGAAATTTATCTTCCCTCGGTCGATTGATACTAAAAAGAAGCGGACCTCCGGATGGCGTCATTCCCAAAAGTTGGGAAGATTAGTTTGCGAGCGACTGGCAACGCAAGATGAAGGAGCCTCGGAAGACTTCGAGCTGTAGTAAGAATTTTGTGTGATCATTAGTGTGAAAATGTGTTTTTTTTGTGCGGTAACAGAATAAGAGGAAAAGTCTCAGAATAGAAGATAAGGATCGTGAGTTGTTGAAAGTAAAAAGTTGCAATTGTAAATGCAAAACGTTAATCACACGAATGATTGAAGTGAAAAAGAACAGTTAAATAATGCGTTTGTCATCGTTCATGTAAAGCAAATACGTTTCAAAAATAAATTTTTTTGTAAAACTTTATGCAACTATTTTCGATTTTAATAATGAGAAAGTGAAAAGTATATAATATGAATATCATGTAAATGTTGTAAATGAATTATTTTTAAATGGCCTTTGTTCAAGAATCAAGATTATCATATTTACGAAATACAGTGCTATCAAAATAAAGTTCTAGAGACAACTGTAATGCCGCAAACGTATATCATATAACGTCATGATAACATTATTTTTCTTGTTAAACTTATGAAATATCAAGTTGGCTTGAAATTTATAACAGTTTTAAATAATGCGTCATTATTCACCCTACTGAAAAATCTCATGTGAGAACTCACCTGAGATCTCACCTGAGATCTCAGCTGAAATCTCATGCCAAAATCT
>JAYJLV010077266.1:0-14789 GCA_036873485.1 Torymus texanus
AGTTTTTGAATACTTTTTGTATACATACACATTTTTTGAATATGCAAATCTGTTCATTAATTTAAAATATTATATAATCACATTTTAATTACTCAAAGAATTATTTTTATCGCATGTAAACATATTTTATAAAAATTATACGTTTCCAATATTACTAAAGGTTTGGTAACAATCACTATAATGTTCGATAAAGTTACCAGAGATTAAAAGAACTCCAAAATTCCGAAATACTTTAGAAGAAATTTTGTAATGCATTACAATGAATATTTTTGTATTTCTAATAATATTATCTCTAAAGAGTGACAATTTATTCGACTACAAATCACATAATGTTTAAACAGTAAATTAATAAATGAAAAAAAATTACGAATCCACTTTGCTCACTAACCCTTTCATGTAAAAATCTCATTTCTACAAAATAATTTACACTTGCACTACACTCTACCTACTACTGCATTACCTGCAGAGGAATTGGACCCTGGTGTGCTTGTTTGTCCTCTATGTACATGCTTAGATTGAGCTTTTCACTGGCGGCAGCTCGCTGTCTCACCACCGAACAGTGTATCTTGAGTTGGGCCAGCTCGCGTGCAAGGCCCGCCGCCTGCTGATGATGCCCCGAGGCGATGGCTGCCTCGAGTTTGCGTAACAGTCGGTTCACTGCCAGTGTATTCATGCATTGTTTCCTGATGTCGTCTAGGTTCTCGCCTATGACAAAGGGTACATTGTACATTATTTTATTTGAAAATTATCTTATTATTGATAAATTAGAAGCATCTTCTATTATTCATTAGACAATCAAACCACCATGTTTTTTCTCCTTTCTTATACGTTAAGTTTTACAATATTAATGCATTCAAAATAAATCGCTAGAAAACTCATTGTTATAACAGTATACTTTAAAATATGTCAACCATTATTTAGACGTATACTCCGAGCCAAATGTCTATTTTTAACATATATCATCACGCCTATTTGTTATTGTCTTTATGTTTATCAATATTTCCCACAACAAACCATCAAATCCAAAAATAAATCCCCAAAACAAACGCACGTGCAACTTCTGACCGCTCTCACCTTCCTCGCCGACAGCATCCTCTGACTTTCCACCTCTCGCCCCATCCTCGCTTTCCCTCGAATCAATCTTCACCCTCTTCTCCAGTCCATCCCCTTCCCTCCTCGTTGGAACTCGCGCATTGGTGTACGCCGATCTCTCCATCACATTAGCGTAAGTGTTCTCCGCCTTGCTCTTGGCCGCTTCGAACTCGCCGGGCTTGATCAGCTGATAGGCGAGGCGCGGGGGCGGCAGCTCGTTAACGATTCGCCGCACGTTTCCGCTCGTCTGCACACCTGAGGACACTTTCGTCGAGGATACTTTTGCCGCCGGCTTCGGCGTTACTCCGCTCGTCGACGCTGCTGCTGCTGCTGCCGAAGACTTCTTATCATCTGGTTGCGAGCTTCCGGGTTTCGGCCGCTTCGGCAGAGAATGCTTCATTTCCTTGAGCATCTCCTTCAGGTTCGTTGTCGTCTTGTCATCCACGCCGCTTATGCGCACGGTTGCGGGTCTCACAGGCCGTGCCTCTTTCTTAGCTTCCGCGTTGTCCATGGAGACGCCGGTCGACTTGGTCTCTTTAGCTGGTTGGACTGGAGTCTTAATCGCCGACGCGGCTGCAGCAGCGTCTTTCTCAGCGTTCACGAGAATGTCCAGGACTTTAGCCACTTGATTCGAGAGCGATGTCTCGTTGGCGCTCGTTCGCGTTCTAGCGGTTACTAACCTCGAGTCTCTCGTTTTCAGTTGCTTGTCGATCTCGTCGAAGATTCGCGTGAACTCTTTGTCGAAGTTAGCTAGCTCCTTGTCCCTCGATGTGCTGAGATTATTCACAACCAGCACTGGTGTCTCTTTCTTCTCAGTAGTCGTTTTCTCTGGGCTAGTTTTCTTCTCCTGATCAGCGATGAGTTTCGGCCTCTCATCAAGCTCGCGGCGCAGTCGAGCTATTCCCGTGGCCACGTCATCCAACTCCGCTGCCAGAGTCTTGGCGAACTCCACGTTGTTGCCCTCCTCTGGCTTAGTCACTTTCTCATCCACTGTCTTAGTCGTCGTTGTCGCTGTCGTTGCCGTCGTCGTTGCTGTTGTAGGTTTGGCAGTCGGTTTAGGTATCTGCACGATCTCCGTAAACATTGCAGCGGACTCTCTTCTCGGTGACGACGGAGACGAAGATTGACGAGGTAAGAAGTATTTTGACAGGTCCCGTTGCGCCCTATCGTCCACAAAACCGCTGTACCGCTTAGCCTTAGCCTTGGGTGAGGCCTCTTCACTACCGCCATTCCTGGTGAAAAAGCTTGAGTTCACCGTGACCTTATTAATGTTACCCCCCATGGCGTTAAATTTGGAGATCAACGCACGGGCACTTCTACGAGGTGATTTCTCCATCGAGGAGTTGACGATCTCCTGGACGATCTCCTCGTTCGCCGCCATGCGCCTATCGAACTCCTCGTTCATTCGCGTTGTTTGGAGGAGCATGGAAGCTCTGTTTCTGGCCTGTTCTTCCTGTACAATGGCTGCAGCTTCCTTATCTAGCTCGCTGATGTTGGTGAGGATGGACACACCAGATTTCCGCTTGTTTTCCTTCTTCTTATCATCTTTGTGATGACGATCGCCACGGAAGAAGTTTAGCCTTGATAGCGAACTCTCGAACGGAAACGATGAGGACAACGTCGATGAAGTCGACGTCGAAGATACGTTCTCATCCTTTATCTCCGGAGGTATGGGCGATGCAACACCTCTAAGTACATCCCCGTTACTTCTTCCTCTAGTCGTGGTCGAATCCCTTGACCCTCCACTCGAGTGATCGTTGAAGACGTTTCTCTTGTACCACGGTCGCGGCATTATGGTGCTCGGTTTCGCTTTGCTACTACTTGCTGTTGTCTGATTACTTGTCGATGTACTAGCACCACCAGCACCAGCACCACCATCCGATTCGCAAACGGACGTCGTTGGTGTCCTAGATTTTGACCTGGAGGACCGTATATCCTTCTTTGACAGTAACACACCTCTTCGTAGTACCAAAGTGTCGTTACTGATGGTCTGGTTATCTTTTGCGGCTAGGCACGCTTCCATACCCGTGATGGACGCGCCCGAGGATAGGGTGTCCTGGTTGCTGGACAGTGTCTCCGTGTACCCAGGGGGCTTCGGCGCAGGTCTTCGTTTACGTCTACCCCTATTGATGGGTCTTGTGACGTTAGCTGCTGCTCCCTCAACTTGCACCTGGACATTAATAATCCGCTTTGGCACCGGTGGTTCTGGGGCTCTTCTCTTCCCCTTCACATGGACCCTCTTCGCACTCGATAGCGACGAATCCGAAGTCACCGTACCAATAGCTCCGTTGTTTTCATTGTTCCTCCGGCGCACTTCAGCAAAGGTCCGTGGCCTGACAATTGGTATATTGTCATAGGATAGGAAGGGATTGCCAACTGGGTGCAGCGAGTACCTAGCCTCAATGCCTTGCCTCTGGGAAAAGCCACTCGGCAGCGTGCACGTGGCGGCTGCTGCCGTAGCCCCCGCAGTGGAGCTAGTGGCATCAAGTCTGCGCCTCTCGACGAGCTTGGCGGCACCCGGGGCGAACGGGCCGACGGCGCCGCTGCTCGGTTCGAGGCTCGTCAGCGCGACATCGCCGCCTGTACGGGCCTCGCGGCGAGCGCCGCTGTGAAAGGCGAAGCTTCGCACCGTTGCGGTGCTGTAGAATGTGTCAACGCTGGACGAGGTGCTCGACGTCGAAGCCCTTCTCTTGGCTCGACGGAATATCGCGTGCTGACGTCTGCTACCTCTGTCGGAGTCACGACGCTTGAACCACCTGAATAGGGAGAACCTGTGGTGATGTTGGTGGTGGGTTCCACCGTTGGTGCTCACGTCTGATTGATGGTCGTCGAAGAAGTCGTCGGCACCGCCGCGGCGACGATGGTGCCGGTGCCAACCACGCTGGGTGCCATTGAACGACTGCTGGTGATGATGCTGCTGCTGCTGAGTCGCCGACGTCTGTGCGCTCCACGCTGTGTGCTCGACCATTTCGCTCGCGGCGGCGACTCGCGCACACATACACACATGCGGCCGAGCGCAATGCACTTCATCCGCGCGGCGTGTGCTTTATTTATAGAATTATATACGCGCGCGGGCGCGTTTTCGCTCGCAGACTCACTTGGCGATTCAGACTTCCAGAAGGCTGTGCATAGCTTCGCCTTTTTCTTCCCTCAGCTCGTAGTTCCGAAGAAGTAGTATACGGTTTCGCAAGCGTTCGCCAACGTCGACGTTGTCTTATTATTACGTATGTGCATGTGTGTATACTTGTACTACACAAAATTGTGGGTGCGGGCGTAAGGATTTGTGCTGGACGGGGTCTAATTCACGCTCCTCTCTCTCTCTCCCCCTTGGTTGTTCACATCTTGACGCGGGCGGGCTTGCAAATAAACTAAATTTCCACACGGGAGAGGGAGAGAGAGGTAGAACTTTCCGAGGCGTTTTCCCCGCCGCGCGAACGTGGTGAACTCGCTCGCTCGCGCGCGCGCGCGGGACAAAGATACACCGAAGTCGCCCTATTAATAGATAGCCGCTCTCTCGCCCGCTCCTCGGTTATTTTCAAATCTCCACTTTGCGATCGTCATCGCGATCGCATGTGTAGTGTGCGTGTACAGTCGTGCGGTACCGTCGCGCGTGTCCGAGATGACAAGTGGAGTGGTGGGGGGAGAGAAACGTGGGCGCGATTATAAAAAAGTTTTTTTCTAGAAAAAGAGGTGGAAGGGACGTGAAGAGTAGCGTTGGGAGATCGCGCTTTGAATGGGAATGAATTGTTATTTTGGAAATGTGAGGAAATTGTTGTGGGAATGCGCGTGTGGAGGTATGATTTGTGGGGTATTGGGGAATGCTTAAAATTTATACGTTTTCAGAATAATTGGATATCGATGACACACATTTTGTATTATGTATATTTTACGCACCAATCATTTTTTTCTGGGTGTTTAATAAAAAATAGATTTTTAACAAGCTTTATTATAATTTCAAAAAGAATTTGAACAAAACGCAAGAAATACGATTTTCTTTATTAATTTAAACTTTTTACTCTAGTTCGTTTTATAGAATCAGGTTGCTGAAATAAATCGGTTGACTATATGCAGCGTATTTCGTAACAACAAATTTTTTCGTTATTATAGAAATTTGAAAAATTTTTTTTTTAGGAACTTCGGTTTGTTTGAGAAAACTTATTTCAAATTTCCAGTATCAAAGTAAAAAATTTCCAATCTTCTATTTTTCGCATTCCACCATACATATCCCTTCTTCATTATAAAATACGCCCTATACAAATCATTCTTCCAGAGTGCATTCCTGAATCCAGTCACAAAGACAAAGCCCACTCCATTCATCTCAGAAATAATGCGCTTCCCGCAAACCAGCTCATCAAAATAAATCTTGAATAATAATATAGCGCACGAAAACACCGTTGCTCAATTTGCTTTCTTGTGCGAGCTGCGCGAGAGAAAAAAAAAGAAACTCTCGAGCGAGTCTCTTTTGAGTCACTTTACCTAAAAATATAACGCGAAACCTTGCCACTAAGGCATTAGGAATTCGTCGGCGCTGTTGCTCGGCGAATAAACATTTCGCACGCCCACTTGAGAACGCGCGTGTGAAGTAGACAGGAAAAGTTCGGATGATTTTTCCAGCGACCGAGTGATTTCTGGTTGGTAAAAGTATAGTAATTGTAAGATGGTGCGCCGTAATGAGAGCAACCCGTCACACGTGGTGGGTTAAAGGGATGTGAGAAGGTAGGCGCTTGTGAGAGGAAAATGATTTTAGTAAGGAATCTTAAAGATGAGTTTTATGTCTGAATGTATATACAAATGTGAAAAGAGAGTTAGAATTAAGGCTTTCGGAGTAAAAGAAATATAGATATATCTGTATAAATCAGTATGGAAATAATATACATTCGGCTTTTTGTTTTTATCAAACTTGCATTTTTGTTTCGACTCATAATATGCGTTTTCTCACATTATTAACATTTACCACATTTAATATATTAATTTTTAACTTTTACCGTTCAATAACGTATATACATTACGGTCACGTGTATAGTAAATATACAATACACTATGCCACTATAACTTCACTTTTTCAATTTAAAAATAAAGATATTTTTTTGAAAATTACTCGCATGCTGTCAAGAAAATTTAGCGTTTTAATATAAGATGCATAAAAATTTTGCGGAATTACAGTAACTTTACACGAAAATTATGCGAGCAGCACAAAGAGAAAAGCCACAAGAGTTTTGTGGAAAACCGTAACATTCAGACGCATGCGGACTTTCACACAAGAATTTTCATGTATAAACGCTGCGCAACAGTTTAACCAGATGTTAAATACTTTAAAGCATCTTGCTAGAATGCTCATGTACATATAGCTCATATAAATTTTAACTTAATTAATTTTTAATAACAAACGAGCACAGCAAAATACGCGAAGTATGTTAACACTAATTATTTTATTTTATTTCGCAAATATAGGATTTATAATTGAAGAAAAATTACATTTCAACACACAATTTAACTTTTTTTTATTCATTTTTGTTCCCTTAGCGTACTACTAATACTTTAATTTCCTATGCCACTCATACGCTCAATACTAACAATCACCATTGTCCTCAGTCAACAACCGCGTAAACAACATATAACAATTTACACTCCTTATCCCGCCATATCCCTGCGATTACATTATTCTCAGCGTTCGGCGATTGAGCGCTTAAATACCGCACAATTGGGCCACAATTAAATGGGTGAAGTATTATACTACCCTACCCTCACCCCCGTAACTCCCAACTACCCACTCACCTACCTACCTACCAACGAACCGCGTCGCGCAAATAAGCTCCGTATATATATATATATATATATATGCCAAGCTTTACTCTCTCTCTCGTCGAGATTTTCCCCTCTCTTGTGTTTCAAAATCAGCATAGCGTGCATTTTTAATTGCTCGTTCCGAAAGAAAACGCGCCTCCGACTCCACCGCCGTCGCCGTCGTCGGGGGGGGGGGGAAAAAAAGGCCGACGAACTCGACGGTACTAGCGCTCGTATATATAAGTAATATATGTATATATATGTAGGTAGATGAGGCTATGTTTGCTCTAGCTGCGTAAATTTCGGGAATTAAAATTTTTTTCACAGAGGGAAACAAAGGCGCGAGTGTCCTGGATTATGTGCCTCAGAGCTGGATTGCGTTGGTATTAGGAGGATTTAGATTGAGAAATGGGAGGGGTTATTAAAGTCGAAGGTGAGGTGTGGCTGGATTGGGGTTATACTACTGGAAAGTTATTGTTTCGATTGAATAAGCTTGGACGGTGGCGTTCTGATCGGTGGAAAGGTATGACCTAGGGTGATATAGCTATATTCTTTAGTAGGATGGATTTTGCTTTGTTTGGAGTTTACATGGGATTTTTCTAATACATATATATATATATACGTTTTGAATGAATTTTTTAGTAGTATATCATGTGAAATAGTTTCAATACTTTTTTTAAATATAACGTTTTCGGTTATTTTTTTTTCAATAAAAATTTCTTTATATATCTGTCATTTTTTTTATGCAAAAAAAAGTATAGTATTGTCAATTCGAAGTTTGCAAGATAAATAATTCGTATATTTCAATAATTAATCTTTAACTAAAGAAAATAATTATAGATACAGAATAATAGACTTGGTCTTACGGTTCTTTTTTTTGTTGAATAAAACTCTGTAACAACCTTTGTACATCAGCTTTCTTCCAGCAGCCAATCGAAAACAAACGCAAAAGACTATGACCGCGTTTCTCTTTACGTTCAGCGCACAAAGACGTTGCGGCAGATTATTATTACTATTATTATTATTTCTTCCGTGTGCATCACTTAACCCACCGAAGCGTACAATGCTCTCGTCAATGTTCCCTGTCTATATACTCACTCTTTCGCTCTCTCTCTCTCTCTCTTCTCCGTTTCTCTGTCCAGTCAGATATGAAATTAAAGTGGAAAATCGGAACAAAGACTTTGTGGGTATATAGATTCGTCGGCAAATGTTATGCACACTGTGACTGGGTACATGCGATCGGCGTCTGCGTTCGATGTTTGACTGGGCAGTTGAACGTTTCTCCTATATACACAGAGACTGTAATTTTACGGTACGATGATGGGCTGCGGGATTTGTTTCTTTGGGTAGATATCTGTGGGTATCGGAGGTATCGATCGTAGATTAAAATTATATGAATTGAAATCCTACAAACAATAATTATGAATTCATTATGATTATGATTGTTTATTCAATTTTTGAGGAAGACAAGAATTTTTACTCTTTTAAAACTTTTAGTTTGTCTACATGACAATGAAGATATTGTTTTGTAAAATTCAATACTTTTCAATCTCTTTAATTATTCAGATGTTCAGTAAAACAAAATTTATTCATTATTCATCGCTGTTTTCATGAAGAAATATTTACGAATAAAACATTTTGCGACCCAAGTCTATTAAATATTCAAATATTTTAAATCTATTATATTGGAAGGGATTTCGAAATAAATTAAAAATTTTGCATATTTTGGATGCGTAAAAGCCTTTTAAAAATTATTAACTGTTAAAGAATTCGGTGAAAGGTTTTTTGCAGTCATTCAGCAATTACTAATATACTGAGTGACATAGCACGAACGCGCCATTTTTAAAACGTTGTAATAAATGATTGAATCGAATTATCAATACCGGCTAAAGCGCATTTTAAGTATTTAACTCTCCTCTATCGATTGGTTGCATCTATTCTGCGCTAGGATTAATAGATGGAATAAAATTTCTACGAATAAATTATATGCAATTAATATAACATAATAATTACCTGTTTCCGACTAAAATAAATTAAATCACTACAATACACATTCGTAATGCTAGAACGGGTTCAAAATTTTATTTAGTTTGAAGAAGTAACATTGTTACATCTCCGTGAGATAAAGAAAGAATAAGTAGTTGAAAAACAGCTTTCAAAGTAGAGACGTGCTCACTTTGAAAAGTATAGTCCCGAATGAAACTCCTTCGAAAGCGGGCTCACGTATCTACTTTGAAAGCTATTTTTTAAGTACTTCTAAAACAGTATTATCGAGAGACGACAATATTTACACAGTATCGATATACACACACACACATACACACACCATTGTAGCAAATTAAATCAAATCCATATAAAATACTAAAATAAACCCCGGAACCATTCCAATGATTATTCTACCTGGCAAATCCTCCGAAACAATATAACCCTCATCAATATTGAATAAAGATGGACTAACCTTTCTCCCCTTAACGATATCATACCCCAAAAAAAAAGAATCTACCCCGGCGTCACCTTCCGGGACATTGCGGTCCGCATACGAATCACCAAAGCCCATTAATGAAGACGCAGGGACACATTTCGAATCGCGCGGTCGTCGTCGCGCACACCGCCGTCATCCAAAGTTTCTTAGCGTGCGCCCGGCGTACGATCGTAATTTGCGAGCTACTGGCGCTCGTATAACCGATGGCTTTGCCGTGTCGACGCGATTTCGTGATTTATATATGCGTGCGGCTTGCGGACTCTCAAGATTATACCACACCAAGTGAACGTACAGGTGTGTGTTGCGAATGTCGATATATAGAGGACAGCTTTGTAGCGAAAGTTGGAGAGACATCGGTACAGTCGTAAAATATGGATAGTGGTAAAGTAATTAGAAGTCGATGGAGGATGTGGTTTGTGTTAGTTTAAAGATTATGTTGAAAAAATTGTTTTTTAGCTACTTTGTTTTATAGTTTTCAATACTAATTAGTACTAATTTGTAGTTCACAGGTGGTACACTGTATTGCAGATTATTATAGTAATGAAATTATCATTAATGGATTTTAGAACCATATAGAATATAGCCAAAAGATATGGCATATGGTTTTCCGATGATCAAACAAATAAAAATAATATTATAATAAAAATGCAAGTAATATTACCAAATGTATATCGACACATAACGAAATTTTTCACCAAAAATTTCAACTACAGCTAATCATCAATATCAATCGGTATAAGCATAGAACTTCGCTCGTTTATTCACTATACGTATACATCTCTCGTATCCTTACTCCCGGCAATTATATTAAAATGCATTTCACGTACGACGCCCGCTTCGAGATATACGAAAACTCGTCCCCTAATTACCTGTCAAACTCCCGTAAATTCGCGAAATCTAAATATTCAATCCAGAAGTCACATATTTCGATAGTTCGCGTTGCAGTTTCGCTTGCTCTCTCTCTCTATTTCTCTCTCTCTCTCTCCTCTGCTCGAGTTGACATTCGACTTCACGCTATCGCTCCACGCAAATGTACACGTACGCGGAGGTGTGTCGAACTTCTGGTAATTTCAGTTGCCAACGTCTCGCGAACCAAGAGAGAGAGAGAGAGAGAGAGAGAGAGAGAGAGAGAGAGAGAGAGAGAGAGAGAGAGAGAGAGAGACGCATACCTCGATATCTTCACTGTGGCGGTCACGTATATATACGTATAGCGATAGCTTATTCGAGATTTGCAAAACGCCCACGTTAATTGCGAGCCTATGACTCGCACGAGCGGTTTAATAATGAACGCGAACGCGCGTAGTACTATATCGAATACGCGTTCCCTTTTTTCTCCCACGCTGTTACTACTGCTGCTGCTTTTTTTTATGTCGAAAGAGTTAATGAGAATTCGCGTGTATATATCTGCGGGCCGAACGAACGATATACGCGCGCGAAATTGGAATCGTTATACGTGTTTCTAAAATCATCGAACGCGAAATGCCTCCCTTCTTTCTTTTTTTTTTTGTTATTTTTATTTCGAGGCCTGAGCTGCGCAGTAATATTTGCAAGCTCGTGTTTTTTTAAATCAGCTGCGAGAACTCATTCGAACTCGCGCACAATTAATCAGAGCTTCCGATAATGAACGAACGAGAGTATAAAAAAAAGAGGGAGAGAAGAGGGAGAAACTTTTATTGGAATTGAGGTAAACATCGTAATTTAGTTTCCCTCATTTTACGATAAAGTGTGTACATGCGTCTGTATATATGTATAGATATATACACATGGCCGTAAAGCGGTATTACATTTTATTACAAATGGGAATTGACGGGCGAGCGAAAAAGAAATCATGAACAGCACGCGGATGACGACGCGATGTACAGTCGTGTGTAATAGGTATATAGATATATATCTAAAGCACGTGCAGTAAAAAATTTTACAATCTTATATGCGGCCCGCGATATTTTAGTCGAAATTTTAACGCGAGTATAACGATGTTTCCACGCTGTGAGTGAGGAAGGAGATATCGAGTTCACGGGGAGAGCCTTTTTTTCATAAATCGTAGATGGTACTATTGAGATTTAAGAGTTTACGTCTGATTTTCTCACTGTTTACCATGTTATGGTGGATAAGTGATTCTCATGATGTGGAAAAAATTCGTTTAATATGCGCTATTGCAATAATAATCGTAAACTATGACTTTGCTTCTGATATAAAATTTTTTTTAGTCGGAGTATTAACCACTTCCCGTGGACAAAACTACAAATTTTATTGCGACGTTATCTTATATAATAACTAAAAAATGTTTTATGTATTAAATTCTTCAGGTGAAATATTACAAATATTAGTCAGTTTTATTCACAAAGAATGTTTAATTTATTTATTAAATCTTTAAAAAATTAAAATATTCAATTTTATTAAAATAAATCGCATACACGAAAAGGTTAATTGACTCACGATGGCTAGTAATATTTTACATAAGTTCGTAAATTATTAAAGGGCTATTTCCGATACTCGAAATGTCGACTTGTAACTTAAAAAAAAAGTGTTTTTTGTTTAACCCAGATTGAACAGATCATCATTAATGTCACACGAATGTGATAATTTCAATAATAAAATAAAATGGAATTGATTTATCGCAAACGAAAATTGAATGAAATTGTAATACCTTTATGTTTTCCAACAAAATAAACATTTGTATAATCGCCGTACAAAAAGTAAATAACAATATACATAAATCACACTAAAGTGCACGTAACACAGTAACTGTTACTGTCAAGAATTATAACGGAGCTTTTAACAATACATCATATATATTGTAGTAAAAGAAAAACACATTTCAATTCAACATTCTTCCAACCACGTTCTTTCGTTATCCTACATCGCATTTCAATCAACCCTTAACAAAACTCACAGCCACTCCCTAAAAGTAACTTTTCACTTCCTCGCACAATTCAATATACATATATGCACCTGTCGAAATTCAATCACAGACGGCAACGGATCACACACACACATACACACACACGTGTCAATTATCCTTTATTCACGAGACATTTCGCCTCGATCCGCACCGACAGCTCGCACCCATTAATCACTTACTTTTGTCTCTTTCTCTCTCCCTCTCTCTCTCTTAGGGTGAAAAAAGCTCCCTCTTTCCTCTACACAATCCAGGATTAAATAAGACCAGCGCTCGCCAATTAGCCAATTTCAAATTCAATCGAGTCGCCGCTCGCGGCCGAGTTAATTATCTCAACCTGCGGTGGGTTCTCTCTATTATGCAGGCCACGCGGTGAGGGAATGAGAAAGAGAGAGAGAGAGAGAGGAGCAAAAATAAGCGCGTGCGCGTCGTCAATTGATTCCCCGGCTATTTTGAAAGTCTCTGCCATTATTTATACGCCCATTGGGAAAAAGCTCGGTCGCGGTGATATACAACAGTTCAAGACGGTATATATGTACACTGGAGAAATGTTAATATGCATTTTTTAAACCTGTACGATGGACAGGTGCTGTTGAATCGGTAACTTTTTTAATTAATCAGGGGATTACTGTAAGTAGTGATGTTGTAAACTGACTGGAAAACAAAAGTATAACAATTATGTATAGCAAATAAGAAATCATCCTACACCGTGAGTATAGAAAATCCACCAACTTATTTAAATAAAAGCTAATTTTTTTAGTTAAAAAATGGAGAATCGACGAATAGAAAAAAGAAAGAAAAAACTGCTTTTTTGAAAACATAGAATTAATTTCAACAAATAAATGAATTACTAATAGATACAATACAACTCATTGTTTGAAAATAAGGGGTTAATAAAAGAAGTTTCTCCTTTTTTTAAGGGCCATTTATACTAAGAAACCTGCCATTTTAAAGTTAGTTTCGCGTCGTTAAAAGTAGAATCTGCTAATTATTTATCCCCGTGTACACATCTATTCGCCACCATATCGAACAGTTTTCCTACACATACCTCCATTTTATTCTACAACCCAAAATACAACAATCTTCAACCCCCCTTCACCCCTTAAATACATACACATTTTGAACGTCGAAAATCCTTTTTCCCGCACCTACATGAAAATTCCTTACCACTGCAACGGCACCCGATACCCACATACACATATACACACGTAGAAATACACACAAATGAAATGTAATTTCGCGCCTATCCAAGAGCCTTATTCCTCCTCTCCTCCTTTGGCTGCACCCAAGAGACAGCTCCGTGCCGCGTAACCCACATATATACGCCCGCAGAGCTCACTATCTGAACCTTAACTCTCTGTCGGGCTGGGGAGTAGCAGCGAGCGCGTGTGGCATGTTTAATTCATTATAACGCGAGAGGAAGTGAGACAGAGAGGGAGAGAGAGAGAGAGAGAGAGCGTTTAGTCGGACCTTCTTCTCTTTATCCAGGAATTCCAGTCGCCGGGATCGTCTTATTTCGAGCTCCTCTTTATTCGCCTCTCTCTCTCTCTCTCTCTCTTTCCTTTTTCTTCTTTTTTACTCCTCCGCTCGCGCGTTCTTTTATCTTTTTGCGCTCGGGGGGAAATAGCCAGGAACCCGGTCTCTCTCTCTCTCTGTCTCTCTCGTCTTATTTTTTTGCGAGTTAACCGCGTTACTTTTCCCCTCTGTCTTTCTACCGCGTGCGCGAGCTCTCGCTCTTTGTGCTTCGGCCGACTGTTATTATAGTCTTTCGCATTTACATTTGTAGCTTTAGCGTCGGTTATTATTTCTCCTTTTCTGCGGCGGTGGCGGTAGCGGCCGAGTTTCTTTCTTTCTCTCTTTCCCACTTTTTTTCCACTGTATACTATATGCGTGCGCGCGTAATAGATGTCATAATTCGCGAGCGAGTATAATGAGCTGGTGAACGAAAAATAAAAAAAACGTGTGTGTAGTTCGTATGTAGGATGGCATCGCGCATGCGTGATTTCGAAATTTTATTAGCCATGGGCTTACGTGTTTTATGTAAATAATGGGGAAGCTTATATTCTAGCTAGAATCGTGCGTGCGCGTGTGCCCGATCTTTTCGTTTTACGATCGGATCCCGGGTTTTTTTATATATGCTAGGCCGGGTTTGTAAACATTTCGCGGAAACTTCTAAAAAAAAACGTCCTCGTGAATGATATATTGGCAATTTTCGGTGACACGACGTTATATATATATAGTACAATTTGTTTCGTGAAAAATCTAGAATTCGTTATGTTTTATAGTATGTATTAAAAATTGTGATCTTGATAATAATACATACACGCAGAAATTTAAATACTTCAAACAACAGTGTTGAACTGACTATACCCCAAATAGTATGCTTAATAACATTGACATATCGACGTGCCAGAAGAAAAACATTAATAAAAAACTTGTCTTCCTGAAAAACATAAATAAAAATTTGTCTTACTGAAAAATATGAAAACAAATTTGTTTTGCTGAAAAACATAAATAACAAATTTACCTTTT
>JAYJLV010077277.1:0-14786 GCA_036873485.1 Torymus texanus
CACACACACACACACACACACACACACACACACACACACACACACACACACACACACACACACACACACACGAGGGAAAATGCGAGCGTCTTTCTCTTGGGGTCACGTGGGTGCGCGAGAGCGATGTGCTGCTCTTGTAAGTCCCGCGCGAGAGAAGAGAAGAGTACGCAGTGGCAGGTGCATGGGTTAGATACGAGGTGAACGACTAATGAGTAGCGGCTCGTAGGTTTGGGATGGAATAATGTATGGGGATTTAAAGGAACGAGAGATT
Source organism: Torymus texanus (assembly GCA_036873485.1). Lineage (NCBI taxonomy): Eukaryota > Metazoa > Arthropoda > Insecta > Hymenoptera > Torymidae > Torymus > Torymus texanus. Next base: position 272 of record JAYJLV010077277.1, read on the forward strand.
TTTTTTTTTTTTGGGAATTGGTTGTGAAAAGCTGTGCCGGTTTAAGATTTTTAATTTGGTGGTAATGGTTGATGTTTTTGGAACGAAGGAAGTACTTGGCTGATTTCTATTTACGATGATATATATTATATTGTAATTGACAACTGAACATATTGGTACTGAACATGGAATTTCGTTAAGAATTTTCAAAAAAGAATTGCGAAAATATTATTACAGTTCGCAATTAAAGATGTCTATAGCAATTATAATGCGATGGGTGTAAATAATCAGGAGTCATTAATGAAAAATAAGAATGCATGAAACTAAACTCATTTATATGAACAGTTATTAATCTTTGCACTTCAATGGTCGCGCAGTCACGAGAGATTATTATCTGAAGAATTCCTGCTGGTAGGCAACCTGTTCTACAAGATGTATAAAGAAACTCGATACTAAGAAAAGACTCGATTGGCATAATGATTTTTCAGTCGTTAATTGAATGCATTTGAATATAGTGCCATTTAATTAATTTTTTGTTAGGACAAATCTTACACTGATAGTATTTTTATTTAAATAACTTATAGAATATTACATTCGAAATATAAATAAATGATTTTCTTTCACTAGAGATTTCACTCCAGAGGGAATCTATAACTGTAATTAAAATTATTCATCTTTGTTACATTACATTTGATAGGATTATCTACAAATAAATATTAACACTAAGTTTTGCAATTTATCGTTTCCGATAATGACTTCTCTAACATATCTTTGTATAAGTACATTTACACTATATCGCCGTATCTTACATGAATATCTACAATCGTATAGCTACGTTTCTATGATCACGTGATTATGTTTTGAAAATCTCTGACGATAAATAAAAGATGATCTGTATACGCAATTTCTAACGGTACATTTATATGAGATCACGTTGCACAATTACAGACAGTCTACTCAAAGAGTACATACGAGCAACGTATCACGCGCATATACATATATACAAGTGAATATATATGTAATACACGTCACAAGCAATAGTATCATTTTTACGTGTCTTCAAAAACCAAGTGGCCACAAGATGACTTCAAAATTATTATTAAAATCTTTACTGATAACTGTTTTTCTTGTATTTCTCGCATTTACGTCACTAACCGTCAGTACTCAGAGTATTGAGAATCAATCGTCTGGTGGTCATGGAAAGGGTAGGGGTGGAGTAATTGATGTCATAACGTTGACAGAATTTCGATGCCTAGATGGTACAGTGTACGCTGGATCTGGATGTCGTAAAAGCATAGAGCCACCGAAAAAGCCAGCATCTTGAAACATTGCTTTGTATATATATAGCTATACAACCGCTCGATTTAGGTTTCTTCTTTTATTTTACCAAACCGAATGTTTTTCTAAAAAGCTGTTTTATCCTATTGCCTACTGTGATTTGTAAGCTATATATATATTCAGAATCCAAGGTGACCATTTATAAATAATCATATCTTAGCATCTTTCACTCGCGCCTCATTACTCTTCAGCTCCGTCGTTGCAATAAAAACCAGCCTCTCAGCATCTTTTGCGCAGTATCGTCGAGGATTCGAAAAGCTTACAATCTAATCACTTTGCCATTACTTAATTACACGATTCACAAGTGAACAATCTCAACAGCAGAATGCAAGTCTCAACGAAACTGACATTAACCTTGCTACTCGTTCTCGTAATTATTTGTTTTACGTCGGCGGTACCACAGTGGAACGATTCAGACATACGCACTACACCCATGCCGGACTTCATCCTCGCTAACCATCGATGTCCTCAAGGCAAACGTTTCGACCTTTCGTCCAACTTGTGTCGCACTGTTTTACCGTGAAGAGTGTGTGTGAAAGTGGGAGACCGTATATCTACTTATTTGTGCGAGTTGCAAGTGCTATCATTGTGTTTCTTTTTGTTCAATTTGTTCCTCTATATATACATGCTCTGGTGGTGAAAAGTTAGTTTTTGCTTGATGCAATTCAGTACAGTACAGTTCGAGCAGCATATATCTCGCATTTTTCTCTAAAATTAGAAGCTGATATGAAGTTCGAGTTCGTACTTCTTCTGTTATTTACAACACTCACAGACACCTTGAACGCAGGAATTCGATACAGTTCGCATAGGCAAGTTGGACCTTTCGTTGATTGGTACCGCACGAGTGGTCGTAACAAAAGAGAATTTGTTAAACTTACTGAACGACATCGTCTATGCCTGAACGGTATAAAATATGTCGGACATTCATTGTGTCGAAAGATATTTTCGTAATCGCACAAACTCAAATCTCAACAAACGAATGTAATAAAAATACTTCTAATATCTAAGCACTAAACTTGTCTAATAAAGCACTTTATTAGTTCACCACTGATAATATCTGCAACGTTCGAATGGACCGTTATCTGCTTTCGCGTCTCTCGCGTCCATCATCATCATCCGCAACTGGCTTATCTTTATTCACGATAAAAGCACCGACGGTACGCGCGCAAAAGACATACTACGAGTATAATCCTATAGCAGTGTACCGTCGAAGAACGTCGAGAAACTAGAAATTTTCAAGCTCATCGTTTCTTCTCTCTTTCTCTTTCACTGCAAGACAAGATGAATCTTCGATTGGTAGTGTCGTGGCTGTGTCTGATTGGTTTGCTGACGACGGCTAAATTGGAACATACCAATGGATCAGATAATACACCGGCAATAGTGCAGAAACCTAAAGGAAACCGTACGTTGAGCTTTATTAGGAACTCGAGCATTATCAATATGAAGCCAAGATGTCCTGAAGGAAAAAAGTTCAGCGGGAAAGCATGTCGAAGAATCCTATAGTAGCGTAAATCGCGTTGTTGTATTGTATAATGCCGAACTTGTAAGATGTATATGGTGTAATAATAAATACTTTAAGTCTTTTTAAAAATAGTTGGTTATTTCATTCACTTTCTCTTCAAGTATAATTTAATCATAATAGGCGTATTTTTATATCCTTTGGATCAATTTTTTCAAAATTTTTGTAGAGACAGAACTTGTTTCTTTTTAAAAGACGCGTGAAATGGTAACCTTTAATTTTACCTTGTATGAAATTCCTTATAAACCATTTGATGCGTCTTTTAGAAAGAAACAAATTTTGTCTTTACAAAAATTTTGAAAAAATTGATCCCTTTCGAGTTCTTCCGTCGTATCCATCTATTTGGAACACCCTGTATAAAAATTTGTGTGTATATAAATAAAATAAATAAATAAATATACACACACATATTAGTGTGCAAAATTTTAAATCATTCTGACAATCTAAAATTGAAATATTAAATTTGAATGTGCAATTTCTATTCTTATTAACTTGAAATACGGTTCTTGCAATGTTGATATAGAAAATGAATACATATTAATTAAAATCATTTAAAATGCATGAAAAAAAGGTGACTACGTTTTGATACTTAACACGTTTTAAAAGTTATTTAAATAAAACGTTTGATAATCTATATATTTCTATATATTTTCTTTATGGAAGAATATTTCTGTAGGCATAATTCAAGGAATTTTCTCAACACATACGGATAAATAAATTTAATGAGGCCGTAGTAACCATTTTTTATTTCAAATTTCTCAAATATTTCATCATACATTGCTAAAAAATTAGCTCGAAACCATTGGGGGTCATGAACTACCTTAAACTACACCCGATATCTTAGCATTTATCATTTGGCACCGGACAAAAAAATCTTGTATCAAATTATTCCAAAGCGAATACTTCATATTACTTTAAAAACAAAAATTAACTCATTTCTTTTTCTGTTAGCTATTTATAAGTTTTGTTTGTCATTTGTAATCGATACGCTTCACTGTTTTATTACTCTTAAACATTAAAATTAGAAGACTTATCTTATTTCTTATTAACGATAAAAAAAAAGAGAAATAAATCTTTTATGCTCTAAAAATACATGCTCCTAATGTTTGTAAACGGTTTCTCACAACAAGAAAAAAAACATTCGCGGAATCTCCATTAAAGCAAACATTATCCAAGCCTCTCTATATCAATCACTGCCTCAGGCGTTAAGTTCAGCCTAGTTACACAGCGATTTCATACCTCGCTGAAGGCGCTATTCACTTCTCGCCGTCGCCGTGTCCTATCTCCATTTTTCCCTTTCTAATTGCCTAATAGAGAGCATCTCCTTTTGCGTTGCGACAATGTCGCGCGAGGCGAGAGACAGTTTTCACGACAACTTTTACCTCTGTCCTGGTTAAATTAGATGCGTCTTTATACAGCACTTTCGTGTAAATTTCAGGACTGTGTGGGGGGGAGAGAGAGAGAGAGAGAGAGAGAGAGAGAGAGAGAGACGCAAAAAGCTTTCAAGGTTCGAGTGAAACGAACAAAAGGATGGCTATGAGCGTTTTTTTAGCGAGAACGTGTATTCGTAAGAGATATGAAAGTTGATTTAATATTCTGATTTTGCGGATGGAGTTGGGTAGTGAAAATATGAGGCATTCAATTCGTGTTTATTTAAATTTTTACATCGAAATGATGGTTAATGGTGGTTTTTATTGTCTTCAGCACTAATTGTGTAAAATGTATTCGATGTTATTATAGTAAAAAATATTTTTGGGTATTTTATTAAGTAATGATTATATTAAATTTAAGAATTTTGTTATGAATTATCAATTGTGTATGATTAAAATCTTTATATATATCATACTTGTTTTAGTTCCCTTATACAGGAATATGTTTGAAGTCCCATCTTGCATTAGCTGATTTAAATATTAAAATTTAAATACAGAGGTATTTAAATTAAAATTGATAAAGATAATTGATGTTTCATAACACTTCTATCAAAATTTCATCACAATACACTTTCATCTCGACAAGCTCAACTAATCTTCCTTTGGAGTATAACACAATAATTGTTTTACAGTTATTAAACAATTAAACCATGAAAATTTTATCTAAACCTTTGTTATAAACTTATTTTGTATTATAAAACACTAAATCTACACACAAAATTCTCGACCCACTAAAGTCTATTGTCTTCTAAACCAAGTTGAACATCCTCACCATTACTCAAACGAAAAAAGAAACATCTCAAAAGCATCATACGTAATACCGTAATATGTTGTTAGCTCCGATACTGTTTTATCACAATACGCCGTATCAGAGCGACAATTACTGAACTTGGCCGCGTGATTTCAGGGTCGACGGCGAGGACGTACGACTGATGCTCTGGGACACAGCCGGCCAGGAGGAGTTTGATGCAATCACCGCGGCGTATTATCGTGGTGCTCACGCATGTGTCCTGGCATTTTCCGCGACGGATCGTGATTCGTTCGATGCCATTCCTTCCTGGAAGCTCAAGGTTTGTGTATAATGTCTTTTAATTGTTCATTTTTTAATGATGTTAGTTAAAATGGGAGTTTAAAATGCCAATGGTAAGAGGTGATATATTGTTTGAAACAATTTATATTACGGAGAAGTAATAATTAAAGATGTACATTATCGCGATAAGAATTACATCAGTAGTATAGTCATAGTAATTGATGTGAGAAAACGATTGGTTATAGAAGAAAAAATAAAAAATAGCTTTAACGAGAAAATCCTACTTAAATAAATCACAGAACTCGGCAATGTGTTAATAACTTGACCGCAGATCTGCATTTCCTGTCTGGAATTGAGAAATTTAATATTTGGAATGAAAAAGATTAATGTTCGCGATTATTCATCGGCTGCTGAAAATTGATTATTCGCGTGCGATTAAATATTCAATAAAGTAGAATGGATGATAACATTAAAAAATTTTATCTTAATATGGATTTATTGTATTCAGTGAATAAACAGGAAAATTATTTAGTAACAAAAAACATAATTATTTTTCATAATAAGCTTTATTCATTGTTACAACGATGCACAATATTTTATTCACTCAACATCTCAATAATTTTTTTTTTTTTCCTATGAAAATATTGCATGTCTTTTAAGGATACACGTCAGGTTCATTATCATAAACGTGATATACACAGCGTTTAAATACTATACAGTTAACAAGTGCAGACTAGCGTATAATTAAAAATGCATACATTCGTTATTACAATTCCAGCTTGCACAGTATACATCGACGTTAATAAGCTCCAATTTAAAATTCAAATCGCATATATAAGTTTGTTACACGATGCGAAGGAATTTCATTTTTACTGACAGCATCATTACATATGCACATAGTTTCGAAATTCCAATGCAGCGCGCTGAAAAAATATCGCAGCTCATTTGACATTCGCAATCGAGATAGCAAAAGAAACATTTATTTCTATAAAACAGAATTTTTTTCCAATTAACCGCATAATACAATAATTACAGCAGTATACGTAAACGATATGACAATGAGTCCACGATACTATATATACTGGAAACTCTATATATTTTACGTAACCATCCAAATCTATACATCGTAACCCACTTTTCTTCGGACGAACCTTAATAATTGCGTTCCATAGAACCGCGTGTCACGCACAAACTTCTTCACACAATCCTACGACAGTATCGTCCAAGTCGACGTGTACCAGGTGGACAAGTATGTATACGTGGATCTCTTCTCACTGGTTCCCTGCTTACGTCCACATCTCCAATAACCATAGTAACCATCATTGCCAATCCCAGTACGAGTAGTAACAGCATCCACTTGAGGTCCATTATATGCTCAGCGAGTGTGTAACACGGTCAACTAGTATAGAAATGACAACTGCAATAAAAAGCAAGAACGCGAACGACGTTTATATATACGAAAAACCGCGAAAGACGTACGTCAGCGTATATATACATGCGCGCGTGCGTGTAATATCGATAGGAAGTATACACGAGATATGCTTTCCGGCTGTGCATGATTTCCTGTTAGTCACTTGTGAGTTCGCGTTAGTCTATTATCTCGCATGAGGTTTAGCCGATTATATGCTATAGTATACTCATGGGCTGCTGTGTGTAGCTGAGTTTACTCGAGGGAGATGGCGAGTACGTGCGACGTGCGTAATTGGTATAGCTGGGAAAATTGTGTGATGAATTTGCGATGAATTTTGTTTAGTGGTGGGGAAAGAATTGGAAAAACTTGGATGGGATTCATTGGGTTGGGATGTACTGAAGTTAGAGAATTGGATTAAAGTTGTTAATTAAGGGTTCTTGGAATAGTTAGTGTTTTATTTCAAATGATATATTGTAAATGAAATATTAAGCCTTAATGCTTTGATGAACTCAAGTTATTGACATTTTTAAGGAAATACTGAAAAAATGCTGTATTTTATATGTTAATTAATTAGTCCAGAAAAATCGTAAATAACAATTATAAAAATAGAAGATAAAACTAGAAAGCGTAAGCTTTTCGTTGCGTTTTTAATGGTTTTTGATTGCTTAACATTAAAGTATCATAACTTTTGATAGATTTGATATTTCTCAATTCTGACAAAAGCAACGGAAGCTTGCGCTCTCTAGTTTCATTTTCTTTTTTTTTTTTAATTTTTTAAAATACAACTAAAAATGTTGATAACTTGAGTTTATCAAGGCATTGGAGGTTAATATTTCAGCTATCTTCATCTTTTGGCATCCAAAACTATATCTCAAAGTTTAAGAAAAATCCGTGATCCAGATTCGAGATACTCTCTTTGTTAGCGTTATAAAAAGATTGGTTTGGATTTGTACTTTTATTTTATTGCAAGATGCTGTAAAATAATTTTGAACTATCTAAGTAATTCTTACAGGATACTTCAAATTTTTAAATCGTAAACACTATAATCTATTTATTAACATTTGCGCTTGAATGTATAGACATATTGAAAATTTGTGGAAACAACTTTGACGTCAAATTACCTACTATGTTAATATAAATCATTTTTCATAATAATATGACTGTATTCTACATTTCTTATGAAATCTTCTTCCTACCAAATTGGTTTCCATGTATTAATTCAGCGCTCTACATTCTTTTCTACCGCGCCTACCAATAAACCACATTTCCACGTAAATCCATTCCATCCACCCAAATTTTCAATACCACCTCATGAAACTACATCACCCATTTCACGTACAGTTTCAACTACACATACAGTACCATAGAAAAGACACGAGAGAAATCGAAAAGTTCTCATGGTCGGAGCGGGAAAAGCGTCTCGCGTGGATTCCGTGCGTCGGCGCTCCTTTTTGCTCGTCCCATTCGAGGTCGGCTGTAGGCGCGACGGTAACTCGGTCGCGAGAGCCGCGCGACCAGATTCTTGTATAGCAGTGCGACTGCGGGAAACTCTTTTTGTTTCAAGTGCGCACGCATGTATATACGAGTGTATAGAGAAAAGCGTGTAAGCATTTTGGTTGGTGAGAAAAGGAGAGTGTCATTGCTGGTGAAATTAATGCGCGATGGGTGGAGTTGAGTTGTGCTTTGTTCTTAGAACATGATTGCGTGTTGATAAGGAGTCGAGTTGAGATTAGAAATGCGTAATAGGTGGTCACAGAGTGATATGACTAATTAAGAAGAAAAAGAAAATAATTAATTAAAATTAATCATAGATGTGCACAGCGAATGTCGGTAGAATGCGGAGAGAGGAAAGAGTGGAACTACTTGATTAAAGAAACGGTTATCGGAAACGTTTGTTATCGAATGATGTTGGAAAGTGTTAGTTAATAGACAGGATAAAAATTGTTAATTATTATTGTTATCTGAATTGAATGAAGAATCATTATTATTAATTCATTCAGTAAAAAGTCCTTAGCTTAAACTGTAAACTACAGTTTGAGTATTCGAACAGGGAAATACTAAAATACAACAGGTGTTCAGACACTCTTAAATAGACTGATGGAATATAATAAAATACATGTTATCAAGAATTAAAATAAAATGATAATTGATTCTCGTTTACTGAACAGTCTGTGAACAGCTTAAGTAATTTTTCAAGGGTAACTTACGACGATTTCCCGATAACAATCATAATCCTTCAACCGATTCGCGCTACCAAAAACCAATTAACAAAACAATCCAAACATTCCCCTCCACCATCTTACACGAACGAACCCAGCGTTTATAACTTTATACCCCCAATTCAATTTAACGATCGCCAAACCTACAATCCCACAAAAATCTGCATAACCGGTTACGCCTCGCGAATAATGCCACGCCAAAAATAACTTTATAAACGTGATACGCTCTGAGGAAAAAAGATTCCATGCGTACGGAACAAATGCTCATTTTTCCTCCATTATCATGCGCATATACACGTCTGTGACGAGTCCTCGTGGGGAACCCCCGGGTGCAACTGTACATTGTGTGTTCGTCACGGTTTTTCGCTGAAATTAAGTCGCGTTGGTGACGTCTGGATGGTTATACGTTTACGTCGTACGATTCACAGCCGCGAGAAACATGTTTTGTTTTTTAAATTTGCAGCGAAGTAAGTAGATTGGTTTGGATTTGTTTAGCACTTGGTCGATGAATAGAATGGAGAACACGTGTGATTTTAGATTGTTTTATCTTTTTTAGCAGAGAAACTTGACAAGAGCGCATAAAAAACGATGTGGATATGAATTTACATAACTTGAAATATTAAGAGAATGCAAACGAAAATTAATTAAGTACTCTTTTATTGTAAGAAAAATTAAAAGAAACTTGTGTGAATCCATGTAAAATAATCGTTATAATACAGCTATACTATTGTTCCACTTATGTATATGCATTTTAATTTTCTTCTTTTTTTTTTTTACTTTCGCCATATTTGCAAGAATTATATTGCTAATTGGCTTTTAAAATGGAGTTTATCCTATAAGAATTCAAATGTCTCTACACAAGGCTTAATCTAATTGCTTGCAAAACCAGTGAGACAAGAATCTTCCAACTTTATACTCACGACTGTTATGTTACCTTTTTCTCGCTGCATTTAAATTCTTCTAATAATCATACACTCATAACTAAGAAGACTAATAAAAAAAAAAATATTATCATCATCAAAAATCTTCATGAAAGTTCTCTGTTACAACGTGGATTTTCAACGCTCGCGAAAGTGAGCTTTAACGTACCGCGAAACGAGTCGAAATTACAACGAATGGAAACTGGAAAAACACAAGCAGCAGAGAGGACGAACACCGAGACGGAGTTGATCACTTTAGTTTCTTTTCGCTACAACGAGCGAAAGTGTAAGGATGCAAAAAGCGCGCTTGGGATAATCGGCGACAACAGTGATTAAACGCTGTGTAACTGTTGTTAAAGAGGATTTAGTGAAAAACAGATGTCATGGTCAGTTGATTTATATAAATAAATTACAATAAATAATACAGAGATTTTCATGAATTATGCAATACGTAGATTGAGAATAAAAGACTTCTTTTTAATTACAGTTATTTAGTTATACAATTTGCTGTAAATTTTCCTGGTACATTAAAATTATTCATGAAAATTAACGATTAAACAGTCATCTTAGATTTACTCTTTAAAACGTAAAATGTCAGACCTCAGACTAGAGAACAATTTTCCTATTTCTCATTTTCTTTTTTTAATTTCCATAAAAATTAAAATTATTACCATTTTTCACCTAAACCTTTATACCTTTCACCATGACTAATCCTTCACCTGTTCTACTGAGACCTTATCCTCCCACCTTTTTCCTCATGCTCTCTTTACATTCCAGCTACTCCTGGGATTCTCCATGACTAATCAATCCTACGCAACTTACCTGCACCGTACTCGTGTTCTTTCCTATATATTCCGCTTTCGGTAGCAGTTCCTCCATACTTCACACGGTAGCCTTGTGTCGCAAAGATGGATATCAAGTATCTAGTGTTGCTTGTCCTGGGGGTATTGTTTAGTTTATTCACCATCTCGTCGGCACTTCCTGCGACTGGACGTCGCTGGAGTTATCATCACCAGGTGATACATCCGAATCGACGGTGTCCTCAGGGTACACGGCTTAAGGGCAATGTCTGTCGCCGTATTGTCTAAGTGTTTTGACGTTGAGTTGCTGCAGTGCAAATGATGAAGAGAAAGAAGTAGTGTAGTGGAATTATTGAAATATCGTATTCAGTGTTGGTGTACGCAGATGGCCTTGAGTGGTTTAATTACGCGATGATGTGTAATAAAAACTGAAGATTTACGTGGATATTTGCACTCTGCGTGAATGATAAATAGTGTTGTGCAGTGAAACCGAAAAATGTCATTTTGAGCAGCTCATATTCTGTATACTGTTAATGTTTGTTAAATGGAACAGTTCGATATTTAATTGGTTTCATTATCTTCAGTAATCTTTTATCTCATACATTTACACGTATAACCCATGGCAAAAATTAAAAAAATTAATGTAAGAAGACTTCATAGTGCAGACAGTTTTATATATACGAAAAAATAAAATTGAGTTTAAATTTCAAGAAATATCATCCGCAATTCGAAAATCGTGTATTGAATATTCAACACAATACAACAAGGGACATAATCAGTAAAATTATTGCTTTATTATCCGACATTTTTTTATTCGCGATTACGATAACCACAGAAAAAATTCGTCGAGTACTACAGTATCATCGAAGAGCGTATAGACGAAGCATCTCAAGTCAAAAGTCTTAAGACAGAATAAACCTTATTGTCGTCATTTGGGTATATGTACGTTTCATTCGTGTACTTCGTCGCAGGATGAATTTTAAACTAGTATTGATTTTGATTGGATTGTTCATCATCGCTTTGGAAACGGTAGCTCAACTGTTGGATTGCGAGCCAAAAGAAGATGGGTTAGATAGTCCACTCAAAGGTGTGTCTTTCGACTTCATCAAGATGAATCGTCGATGTCCCGAAGGTCAGAAACTTCTAAAAAATTCAAGCTGCCGAAAATTACATTAGTAAACTTATCTGCTACGAAGAATCTTTTTTCGATACTTGATGTATTATATCCGCTTGTACATGTAAATCTATAATAGTGTAATAAAATATCTTGCATGTTTATTAAAACAGTGATAAATTATTAATGATCGTTTGAACTACATCACGTTTGAAACTATAATAAGTACGTTTGAAATGTTAATATTTGTGATTTCGCAGGATATCGAAATATCAAAATACAAAAAAAAAATAAATTATGAAGGATTTTACCTAAAAGATATTGTAAATAATTTCAGATGCTTTATTTCCTATTATATACCCTGTAACATTCATTTGACATTTAAATTTTAACTCATAAGTGCAGTTTAATTTTACTTGCATATATATAATAGATGTAAATTTGAAGTTTAGCAACCAAAATAAATCTTCGCATCGACCTCATAAATCTATATCTACAATCATTGTTATTCATGTTTAAAAAGACACAAAGAGTTTCCTATCTAGTGAAAATAACCAGAATATAATGGAATGTCAGTTTGAAATTTCCGACATTGAAAGCGGCTTTTAATTTTATTACACGTCGCCTCATTAACGTCTCAATTTTATTTAAACACGACATACAACTTACTATTATGGAAAATAGCCGGAAAAGCAGTTTTTCCTTATCGACATCCTATTTGTAAACTGTCTATTATATCTTCGATGTTCGCAATCTTATATAAATAATATTGCTGTGAAAATCAACATCAGTTTTTCGCAGACAGTCGAGTAGAGAGGAACTCCGATAAGCGTTGTGTTATTTTCTACGAAAGTGACTTAACGAGTACTATTTAACCACCAAATTTTTCAAATACAAAAGGTATACTTTTCTGCTGAATGGTTTATAATATACAAACTAAATATCGTGTTGAAAGTTATAATTAGTTATTATTTATGTGCAGTAAGATGCAGCTCAAGTGGATATTATTTTTCATCGTCGCAATGTTAGTTGCGCTCGTATCTCCAAACGATGATGTTTTCACGCAGGATATAATAAAAGCAAATCCGCGATGTCCCCAGGGCTATCGTCAAGTAGGAAAATGGTGTCATAAAATTCAGTAATATCAAAATAAAATATGTGTGCATCTTACAATTGTCTCTATTATTTTACACACCTTCATACTTTTCTCGTCTTGGTTAATAAAAAAGAAATGTAAGTATATTCGGTAGCAATTAAGACAGTCTTTTTTGTACGAAAAACTTTGATAAACGTGAAAAAGAATCTTTAAAACATTTTTTAAATTATTTTTTGTAACACATGCACGATTTCTCGGCCTAAAAAGAGGACGTAAAATGACTTTTTTTTATGGGTTTGAAGTTTGCATCGTTGGAGTGTAACGAAACTTTAGAAATTTTTTTTTATTTTTAGTTTTATATGTTAGATTTTGTATTTTCTCATGTGTTTAGCATTTTATAGCATAACCCAATATCAAAATAAAGATTTCACTGTTTCGTGCAAATTTTTACCTGTTTTATTTATTTGTGAGAAATTATTTCGTTGCGTTCCAACGTTGCAAACTTCAGACTCATTTTTTTTTTTGACCAACGGGAAAAAATACATTTGCGCCCGATATTCTAAAACTACGTAAAATTGCAAAAATTAAACATAATCCCCATAACTTAGTTCTTTCATGTTTTTCATGACTTTTTTTTATGTGAAGATGAATCCAATTTTACGAAAAACACGAAAATTGAATTAATTTCTATTTATTTAATCTTAATTTTGATACAACTACAAAAAATCAATGTGTCACAAAAAATATGATGTGCACCTAGAGCTAGTGGGCCTATTGATCTTGTGTGTTTGCAGTACTCGTATTTGGTTCACAAAACGCACTTGCCTTCGGCTCGTGCTAGCTCATCTTCGACTCATAGGTACTGCAAACTCCACACTTGGTCTAAAAAAACCCACTTCAAGCCCTCTAGGTACAAAATATTCTAGTATAATCGTACTTTTTGACACTGGTGTAGAACACTAATTTCAAACCATGAAAAATCATATCAAGTTGTGATATTCAGGTTATAGAGCGGTATACATTTATGTAAACTAAGATTAAAATTTCAAATAACAAATTCAATTTTTATTTCATTCGTTACCATTTTAGTAAGTATTTGCTTATGTCTATGTCTGGGGAGGATGAACGATTGTACCCAGGGACTTGCTGCTCAGCACTCAAATTTTCTCCTATTGTACTGCGACTATTTTTATTTTTCTAATTATCAATGCGCTTAAGCTTTCTATGTTATCCGCTCTATAACTTGACAGTTTGATATTAGGCTCTGCTTCGTCAAGGTCTAGGGATGAAGGAAGCTCTCTTCCTATATTTCGCCTAGTATACAAAAAAGCGGGGCATGAGCAAAGTAAGTGTACTAATTAAAAACTAGTATCATGTATTAATTAAAAAAGTACATTTTTAAAGTACCAAGGAAATTTTTTATTTTTGAAATTTTTGCACATGATATAGGATTTGAGATCTTTAAAATTTTTTAGTACTTTTGGATGAAATCGAAAAATTCTTATCTTTGGAACAGGAAAAGCGTCTTGCGCTCACGCAAATTCCGATTTAAACATCAAATTCTAAAACCTAAAATATCCTCTATTTATTTATTTATTTAAACCAGAAAATAGATTTACATAAATGAAGTAAATGAAGTAAATCCCTGCAGAGGTAGAC
>JAYJLV010077288.1:0-14785 GCA_036873485.1 Torymus texanus
AAAAAAAAATTTCTGGTGAAAACTCAGGTGAGAATCTCACCTGAGTTTTCACCAAAAATTTTTGACATAGGTCACATCAGATTTTTACATGTGATCTCACCTAAGAATTTTTAGTAGGGATAACATTAATTAACCATTATAAAGGGAAATTTTAAGGAAACTGAAGTTGGAAAAACTTTGTAGAATTGTAACACGATTTTAATAATATTAATATGTAGCTGAAAATGTTTAATGAGTCACTGACAGTATCATACCAAAAAAGTTCAGAAATCATAAATTTAATTTATTAATTTACAAAATTGAATTAACACATTCAAAATCCAAAATATCAAATATTCTAATTTTTTTAAGAAGCTAATAAATTATGATAAATACGTTAAATTTTTAATATAAAAATGTAATCGAGTATAATATAACAAAATTAGGATAAGGATAGATACATAATAAGAAACATCATTTAAAAATTTAAAGTTTTTTTTTATTTTACATCGTACAAATATTTGAATATATAAAGGAACACTTTGAGCGTTTTCTTTTATTATTCAGATAAAAGAAAAAGAAAAAACTCAAATACATTAATAACGCAATTAGGCATATTACACTTATTCTTCTTTGAAATATCGCACGTATCAGTATGTATAAAAAAAAGAGAAATCACATTTAAATGCTTACGATACTTATCTTTTAAAAGAAAATTTGTATCCTACGCGATTATAATAATCATATAAGTATACGCTTGTCATGCGAGTCGCACGTTCTTCGAACAACTTTGGAATCACTTATGTTTATGTATATACAACACCGACTCATCGAGAACATCGACGATTCAGATTGGATTTTAAAAATTTTTTTTTATTCTGTATTCGTCAACGAATTTTAGACGAGAGGGTAGCTGGCAGAGGAGGCGATACCGCAGTGGTTATCCTTGTTACGAGCCATCTTGATGTAACCCTTGTCACCCCAGGTCTCGCTCCAGCTGTTCTTAACGAGCCAGTAGTCTTCACCGTCATCGGTCGTGCCATAGCCAACGACAAGGACTCCGTGGTCGAGTTCACTGGAGGAGCATTCGGGCTCATAGTAGACACCTGGAAAAATCATCATTTTTAGTTTTGCCATTTGAAAGAAAATTAATTTCTCATATTTTTCAAACATTTTAATGATAAAAATTAGCTAATAAGTAAAGCAAAAAAGAAATATAAAAAAAAATAAAATATTTTACCTTCAGAGTAGAACTGGAAAGTTTGGTGGGAGGCATCAATAGCAACCGAAACAGGTCCGATTGTAGCGACGGCAGCCATGAGTTTGTCTTCAGCACCCTCGGGAATGTCAACGAAACCAACATCCTCGGCACCGCTGTTTTTCGGGTTGTAACGGCACGTGTCATCCTGACCCTCATAGGGGTAGGACTTCTCGGTGTCAAGACCTTTGTTGTCCCTGATGTATTTGAAGGCGTTGTCCATAAGACCACCGTTGCAGCCGTTGTTACCGTATTTTCCAGAGCAGTCGACAAGGTTTTGTTCGCTAAGCGAGACCAGTACTCCGGTTTGCCTGAAATGTTGACCCTCAAGCGCTCCAGTCTAAATAGAAAAAAATAAAGAAAATTTAAATATGTATTTTTTTCAGATAATTCATACTAATGAGGTCAAATGAAAATTATTATTTTATTTTTTATAATTGTGAATAAAAATTTCGTACTCAACATATAAAAGTAATTGTATTAAGTATATGCAGAAAATTTAAAATCAAATTTTCAGAATCTAAATATATAAAAGTATTGTGTCTTTGAATTATTCATGATATTTTATAATTAGAATTCTAAGGTTATACACAAATTGTACTTCCTTGTTTCCCAATATGTTAATGTCCATATTTAATTAGATACCGATGATTGTCAAAAGATAGATAAACAATAAAAAAACTATTAATTTTATACAATGAAAATAATATGCTCAGGGATTTCACTAGTTACTTAGTATTGACATGGTATAGGAAGTGGATAGTATTAAAAATGTGAATTGCATACTAATTAACTCCAGTGTATTTGAGCTAAAGTGATATTGCCATGATCCTACTTTACAGAAATTGTTGGAAATAAAATTTTGTTTAGAAAATCGAACTAATAATATAAACTATGTCAAATGATTAGATAATTTAAATAGTGCATACCGTTGAGAAAGACCAACAAGAACCGCAATGTTTCTGATCCTTAACAGGAGTGACAGCACCTTCCTTCCTCCAGTCTACCTCTTTCGGCAGTTCAACATGAGCAGGGGCTATGAATTTAGCTCCCACGGGTTTCTCATAGCCTTGGAGAAGAGCTCCTGGTTTAGTTTTGTTGAATCCGTTAAGAGTATTTACAAATTCATGATGGAGCTAAAAGTTGTATTTGAAATTTTTACTTATTTTGATTACACATTAATTTTTGATAGTAAAGTGATTTCTTAGAAAACTATATAATAATTTAAATTTGTTTAATAGATTTTAAAAATCACATAATTTTAAATAATTTTTACCATATCAGCATATTTGTTGAGTTGTAGTTTGTATGGAATTAAACCCATTTCATATTTGGCATTGTGTTTGGCAATTTTGTGTTTATTTTCCATAAAAATCTTCATCCTGAATTTTTCTTCAATATCACTGTTGTATCCTTTCTTGTGCTGCACCTGCAAAAGAAAACAAAATAAAACTGTTATTATCACATTCTAATGTTTCTCAGAAGTCAATATGGCCACTGGAAGCAGTGAAAATCACATTTCCATTCATATATAATTTGCATATTGCGTAATCTATGTTTAGGAACAATGACCAGAACAGTTTATGCTGATGTATGTTCTTCTCTACTTCTGCATAGATAGCAGTTCATATGAAAGATACCAACTTGAAAAATAATGTATTTTGGTTAGAATTTGTATAATTTTTATTAAAATATTGTCAAAATTTTTGTTTGTAATATAATTATATATTTAAAAAAATCAAAATTTTATTAACTATGTTTTAGTTTTTTTCAAGTGTTTATTAATATTAAAATAAACATTTTATAAGTTTACGCATAAAAAATATAAATTGCTGCTTACCTTGAAGGTCTTCCATTCTTCCATTACAAGGTCCAAAAATGACACAGCCTGAGTGACGGCGATTGCAGCCACGAATAAAATGATGAACGTCTTCATGATTGGTTGAATAAATCTGCAATTGAAAAATAATATTGTTATTTTTTAATAATCTTCAAATTCCATCAGCAAAAGAAAGACAATCATTGGAAAAATAACCGAGCATCATGATAAGCACCTGTTAATTCCAGATATTACTCACTCTCATTAAAAATGGCAGCCAGTGAGTAATGCGAATTTAACCATCATGCTTCTTTAAAGTAATTTTCAAAGAATGCTTTAACAATAAACTTTTAACAGTTTTAACTTTTATTATCTGAATTCATGACAAATGTTTTAAAAATAAACATGGTAACTTAGATTATATTTGCGTTACTAATATTGTTGTTATGTTAAAGTGAAATTTGCCAGCAACTTTTTAATGGAATTCTTCACTATTGATAATAGTGAAAACAAAGTATAAGTGATAAAAATTTGCATGTAATTGTTATGACAAAAATTAAAACAAACTATATATGCATTAAATAAAAATCTTCAAAATTTTACATAATAAACTACTGAGAAAATATAATTTTGCACAACGATGAGTATGCAAAATCCAAGAAACAAATTAAAAACGAAAGGATAAATAATCACATACGATTACTTTTTTTCTATAAACAACATACTTTCATGCACCGCGCATAAGTATATACAGACGGACAGTGCTGATGTCAACAAAGAAAAACCCCGATAAAAAGTATATTTTCATAACCGCTTGTTTACATAATCAACTCCGATTCTTTCATCTGCGCAGAGATTCATCGCAATTAATATTATACGCGCTGACATCATGCTCATTCCCCATTTCTTAACAATTTCCACCCACTGCGCGGCAACCACAGAACGAACGGCGTCAATTCACCGATATCACATAAGTATATATCAGCAAATCGTCGAAATTTAACACTTCTATACCGCACCTAAACGCATATACGTATATACATACACACGTCGCAATCGAAAACTTCTCCGACGCGCTTGATCACCCAAACAAAGAAAATCCCCGTCTCTCTCTCTAGCGCTATATAGCTTTATATACCGTATACCAGCATACAAAGTGCGTCGTAGGACGTATTATACGTTTACTACTGCTATATACGCTGCGCTGTGCTGCTTCCCAAGGCTAACCGTAAGAGAGCACAGCTGCAGCTTTCCAACATCAGATGTAATATATACATACATATATATACATCGTTTCCTCACCATGACATTGGAATTTTCGATCGCAAAAATGAGGTCACTTACTTTCTACGCGTATAAGTATTACTTTAAACGAATGACAATGATTGTCCTTTATCCTTTCCTCTACGTTAAAGAAGACGCGAAGTTGCGTCATGCTATGGTTGCCGAGACCATCTTTGAACTCTAGGATTGAACGTAACATATAAAGAAAAGACACGATATATAGACACAAGGAAACAAAGAGTTTAAACAACTACTACGGTGCTCCAAAATTTTACGTATATATTTAACTGTCAACGTATAACGACGACAACAAAGGACGCGTAATATGTGTGCATGTGCATTTTAATTGTTTTTCTACTTACCAAAACTTCGTATACGAGAAAAAAGGTGAAAGCACTGTTGAAGAATACAACTGGAAAGGGACGTGTGAACACAACGACTCACGTTCGCGCACTGCTGCTGCGACGACGCGCGCCGATGGCTTTATGCGCGCTGTTTACGCCGCGCACGGACACTAGACACACACATGTATAACACGTCACGTGATGAGCGCTCGCGCGCACTATACTATATATATATGTGTGTGTGTGTGTGTGTGTGTGTGTGAATGATTCGCGTAGCCATGTGTGTTATATGTATACCTATATATATATACGTATACAACAAGGGCCGTTCCAAGAACTGGTGGGTATTCCCTTCAAATGTGTGTAAGGACGCGAGTGGTGTTACGGTTTGGAGTTTGTTCTTTGTTTTGATTGTGTTAGAAGAGAGGTGGAAGATGATGGATTTGTTTTTCGAAAATGTGATGCCACGATGCGTGGGAAGTTATATATGTGCGCGGTGTCAATGAACTTGGCGATCTGCGGGTTATGTGTTTTTTTGTTTGGAGAGAGAAATTGTTTAATTGGATTTAACGGTTCGGGAGTTGAGATTAATTAAGCGTTGTTTGATGGCGGTGATGAGTGCAAGTGTACTGTGAGGTTTGGGAATGTTCTAATAAAAAATGAATATTTTAATAGTTTTTGGTTTTTTGTTAGGTGTTGAGGATTAACAATTGATGTAGGGAACGATTTAAAACTTTGATTGATCTCAAATTTTTAAGTGTTATAGTGAAAACAGTAGGAGAGACATGGGTAAAAAACGGTTATTAGCTATAAAATAAAATTTTTAATTGCACAGATATAAATTATAAATATTGTCACTATGCAAGTTTTACTACGCGTGCACAGCTCATCATAGCAATAACATCGTAAAGATAATACAAAAAACGATTTTTTTAAGGTTTTCTTACAATTTTTAGCCAAAGTAAGAAAGTGAACCTATTTTGGTTTATAACAATGTGTTTATTAAAATTTCACATAATAAATCCATTAAAGAGAATATCGATTTTATTTGTGATGTTTATTAAAAAAATGAAATTATATATGTCTATGTCGGGCAAAACGGAACGGACAATATGAATTTCGGTTTGGATTTTGCTTATATCTGGAAAATACAAATTGCTTCAAAACATAATTTGATTCAGATGATTTATTTTATTTTTTATAATAGTGTATAAATCTAGAATAAATAAATCTAGATAAAATAGGTTAAAATAACTCATAAGAAAAGTATCATATATATATACGTCATTATAAATTATAATGAATCGGTAAACTGAGCTTTGAAATATATTTATTACCTATTACTACGATAATCGGACTAAAATAAAATTTAAACATTAAATTATAAAAAATTCTTAATACATTTTGATACGCCACTAATTTTCTTAGAATTTGACTGCACTATTATTGCATTTTATTTCGTCCACGTTACAGAAATGAAAGTTTTAAAACAAAGGCGTACAATGAGTTAAGTGTATATATCGTGAGGTACTTGAAAATTCTGGCGTTATCGTCTCAAATTTTTTGAAATCTGAGTAACATCCGTGGTAAAACATTCGACTACATTTATTCTTATCTCGACTATTGTTCACCGCTATACCTACCTAAGATTCATTCAATTTGTCAACTACTTCTGCCGTTGTTTTCAAAACAAAAGATTATAAAAATTTATACCACTTTGGATGTGTGTCAATGCCTATGAAATCAATGTTATAAAATCTGTTTTGGAATCGTCATCGTGCACGATAGAAACCGAATTCGTGAATAAATAAATATGTAGTAGCCATTTTAAATTTCTAAAATCACTTATCTCTTTTGGAGCAATCTGTCTTTTGGACATTGACCATTATTGATATTGTAAATTTCGAGGAAATGGGTATATATTGTAAACTAAAAAGAATATATCCAAAGTTATTGTTAAGAAATATTAACAATTCTTACACTACAAAACTAATAATATGAATTTAATTATATGAAGTTATTTAGATATCTTTTCCACTAAATAGAACAAAAAAATGTTGATATTTTTTTGATTTTGAAAAACCTCAACAATATTATCATCAAAACTATATAAACTCAATGATGAATCACTGAAGCAAAATTTATCACCTCTTCTCTCTTATCAGTTTCTCCATATACATACTCTTACCGAACGATTAAAATAAGACATCTTATGATAAGAATAATATTGACTCTTAATTAGCAGGTGATGAGTTATAAGCGAAAAAATTTGATGCTTATACTCCAATAAAAACACTAATGAACCCGTGTTTGTATATATAGTTTGTCAATCTGCAAGATGTTAGGGGGCATTGTCACGATGAATAATGCAAACGGAATACGAAATATTTGGGTTTTCCGAATAAAAATACAAAGCTATAGTGTAAACAAAACTTTTTTTCCCGTTTTTATTTATAACGAATCACACGATTTATAGTTGATAGACTGATTCATGCGAAGTGGCTAAGAAATCGATTTTTTTCCACCAAGTCTTTGTCGATCTATTTTTAGATTTTGTATACGAATTTTCTAAAATATTTGGTTATCCTAGCATACTTGTATACGGAGAGCTAACATAAATATAATTTCATTAAATTTGTACCCGAAAGTCCAAATTTTTTATTTAAATTTCATACTCTAGCGAAATTGTAAACTGTTTTACAAGTATATTTTAACACAGCTCGACAGAAAAAAAATAAGAAAAATTACTATGTTATCTGACCATATCTACTGTAGTCGAAAATTTTTCCCATGTTACATAGCAATTTTTCGTTTTCTACATAGTAAAATTTGCCAGTTCTCTGGTAAAAATTGTTTATTGTACATATGGTCGGATTACTAGAAAACATAGTAATTTTTCTTTTTTTTCTGTCAGTGCATACATTCAACATCACAATACAATATTTTATACAATATATTCTTCTTTACCGGTATTTCTTCAATGTCATTTGCATTTCTCCTACATCCAAACTCCTCAACTTAAAAATCACTAACGAAAACCTGACATACTCAGACCCCAACCGATAACCTACTGGAACACATCGTCACTCAATGTGGCAACACTGCGTCCTAAGTTATAATAAATAAAACGTGAATACAGGAAAGATCTTGGACATTTGTCTCGTTGCTTCACCGTCGCGCTTATCACACGTAAAAAAGCATCAACTGCGGTATATATACGTAAAATATACGACACATCGGACCGTGTAACAGAATTTTGGAGCGGGAGCGTGAATGAGTGGCTTATATTTGTCAAGTGGCGTTAATGATCGTGCACATTGCGTAGCTTGTGTTCGACGCGATTTATTTTAGTAGATATATGTGAGTATGTATACACGCGATTAAAAACACATTTGCGGATATGAGTTGAAGAGTAAGCTTTTTGTTGCAAGGGATCGGTGATGAGAAAGTATGTGGGCCTTAACATGATCTTAGATAAGACTTGCGTAAATACTTTTTGTCAGTTTTAGAAAAAAAATAAAGTAAAGGATTGAACAAAAAATTTTGTATAACTATACGGATACATAAAGTTTGTTAATATGCTTTAATATTTTTTATTTTGATACGACGATTATTTACATATTTATCATAGAAAATAATGCCTCTTACTGATCGAATAACGTTATCTCGAAAAGACAAATCCATTATTAAGTATTGGAGCTTTGTTTTCAGATACCAAATATTACCGTCTCTCTCGATGCAATGAAAATGCGTCTCTCCAAAGCTATGGACTTTCCTTATGAGAATTCGAATGCAATGATGAAATAATGATAAATTGTAACTTTGAATATAAACTCAAGACAATTCCTGTTTTAGAGTACGCGCACACTTATGATATTTTCCGCATTATCTTTTGACCGACGAAACTTCATTTCAGAAAATATTAGAAAGTAAATAAGCGATTGAGATATATATTATTGTGCCAAACGTTGCGTCAGATTGATACTATTTCCAAATACAAACATACACTCAATTGAGTCGCAATATATACTGACCTCTTGTTATAAAAGAGCAGTGCAGATTAATGCATGCAAAAGTTCCTTCTTCCTATACGTTCAAGATTTGTTATTATGCTGTATACACGAATTCAAACGTTTTATATTAGGGACGTTGTATTCTTTGTGATACTGTGCAATAAATAATTAATTTAGTGTATGTGATTTCGATGTATATTTCTGTAGGTGTAACATATCTTTATAATTGATTACCAGGAAGTGAATTTATTGCACGAAAAAGTCTGTTTTAGTTTTTGAACAATACTTTTTAATTTTTTTGGAATCAATGTAGGTTTTATAAAGGTAACGTTTTCGAATGCGATTTAAACTAAAAAAAGGTTTTTTTTCAAGCAATTAAGAGTCTTCTTATCGAATCAAAGTTCTAATATATTTATGTGCTTTAATAATTTACAGAATAATTTTTACGTAAAATTTGTAATTTCTCAACGAAAAGCTTGATAATAAAATTGATAATATTGGCAGAGAAATATTAATGCTTATAATAAGTTGCATTCTTTAGATTTTACATGCAACAGTTTTGCGTGGTCCATAGTACTTAGTTTTACTGATGAACCAAATCAGTAAAAATAATAGTAACTAGAAATGAATGACACTAAAAGAATACTTTGACGATATTAAACGTCGACGTTAATTGTTCAAGAATGTGTACGCAGAAACTAATTTATGAATTCCAGATATTGCTCTTTCCTTCTCATAAAACAATTAATCAAATTAAACCATAATTAATAAGCGGCAATTCCTATACGTGTTCGGAAGTTACCTGTAAACGCTTACACATAATTTTTTTAAATCGAAGAGTTCAGTATATCTTAATATTAAGACAGTCCTAAAACTGACCAAATTTCTTGATCAAAAATTTTTCTGTTTTTCTCATATTTAAGCTGTAATAGATACGGATAATCCTTAAGCAAATTGTACTTAATTGTTTAAGTAAATCGTCTTATAGGTATAACCTTTTGAGCAGATTGTACTTTCTGAAAAAATTAATTTGTTTGAATCGCATTTGAATTGATATGTGTGAAGATTAATTTTTAAAGAGACAAATATTTCAATTATAAATCTATTAATAAATCGTCAAAATTAAAAAAAATAGCGGTTGAACATTTTGAAAGAAATTTTTTAAAGTCTGCGCGTAAAACAGTCCTAGGCAAAGTAGCTCAAAGAAGAAGCTTTCTTATATTTTTTTTAAAATAAATCGTTACCAACATTACTATTTCAATAATCCACGATTTCTTTAATAAGTATATAACAGTTCGTGATAATTTCAAAACAATTTCCGACCACTACGATCTGCGAATTTTTTCCTCATGAAATCCGTATCATCTATACTCTAGCGCTAATCTCACACTTCGCTCTATATATATATTCACACTATATATTTGCTCGCGACCGCGATAATGCTGCTATTGTGACTCAATGCCGACGAACCGCGCAGTCATATGACTCGAGAGAGAGAGAGAGAGAGAGAGAGAGACAACTGCCGACACTGTGCGCGTGTGTGTATGTTTTTTTTTCACTTCTATATATCGTTGCTTTCTGTTGCCTCTGCGTTGCATGTGACTTGCGGGGCGAAAAAATGCACGCGAGAGTGTATATTATATCGTGTAACCCCATTTGTTTGCCGCACACGCATCCCGCGCGGCGCGTGCGGATGGACGATTACGTTGATAAGTTATAATGGTGATGTATATACTGTAGGCGAGTGTGTATGAGAAGAGGAGTGGGATGATGGTTAGATATACGTGGGTATATAATGTACAGAGGAGTGGTCACTGAAATTTTGGAAATCGAAAGTTAATCGTTTGATAAGAGTGTTATTGGGGAAAAAATTGATAAGGGGTTACAAATAAAGTGATATAAATGTACATAGCGTTACATATTTTTTTCTTAGTTTGGGAAAGAATTTAGTTTTGTATTTATTTAATTTAACTTCAGAGATTGTTCGCTTTTTAGGCACGGTTGAAAAATGTATCACCTTAGAAACTAACTAACGGTTGATATAGTGTCAAAATATGTTTTGGATCGTGAAATAATATTTTCATCATCGTGAAAAATGTATCACTTCAAAAACCAACATTTTATACTATCAAAATATGTTTTGGGCCATTAGAAATTTCGTTAGAGCATTTTCTAACAAGATTTTGAATGATTAAGCTCAAATTTGCAGAGATCACTTGTCAGAAAGAGTCTGATTCTATATGGGGGCACATCTATTGTGAGTTGCAAAAATTGGAGCACATTTAAAAAAGAGCACTTATAGAATTGGTAAATAATTTTTTTTTTTATTATAACATTTTTTTATAGGAAATGCATTTTTTAAATAAGACATCTGCCAAAAAACTCAATCTTCAAAAAAAGAGGCTTTTCGCATTTAACTCGTAGAAATATCGATTTAGTTAAAACTTCGAATAATGAAGGTGTGTAGGTATTATATAAAAATATAACTTATCCCTATAAAACATTTTTTTTGCAAAATCAATTCCTCATAAGTTAGACTTAAAAAGCAATTTAAAATCCTAAATACATTAAAAATAATTGATTTTCGCATATTTTTTATATATTACTTGAAAAATATTATGCCATCTAAAAGCATAAGATTCTCCTGCATAACAGCGGTTGTGCTTTACTTGTGAAAACGAAGCTATTACATAAACTACGGAGGGTTGACCCCCCCCCTCACTCCTCTATAATTACATTATTTTTTAAATCTTTATAAAACTATTAAATTAGTATGCGGGCATTCATTTGAGGGTGAAGCCGGGATTTATGTCAAGGACTTGAAAAATATTATCACCAATAAATATTATAGAAATGAAATGTTTGACAAGAGGAATTTATCATTTATTAATATGTTGCTGTAATGAAATATCAAGAAAAAGGGACATATACACTGTAGATGATGAGAGTAATAATTTCAGTTTCAAAATGAAATCCAAGTAAAACTGATTGAAGCACTTGCAAGGAAAGTCAAAATAACAGATAAGTTATATACATGCGCACGTGATAAAAATGTAATTTAAAAAAAAAACAAAAATTATAACATCACAGCGCTTATTTAAATAACTATATCTATATTATATAATATAAACAAGAACTCGTTTAATAATATTATAATATACGCTGTTTATAATATACGCTGTTTATAATAAGCTTTATCTAAAACAGAAAAATCTTTCGAGTAACGTTTGAAATAACTCGGTTTCTTATATAAAACTTCTGAATTTTTAAACACGCATCCAATATGTATGCGTAATGATGGTAAACATGTTTGAGCTGAAAGTCACGTGAATCAATATACAATGCGTTGATATAGGCAAAGGCAAAAAACCGTTAGTGTTGTGAAAGTTGATAGCATCAAGCATGAATTCAATTGCCACATTTAAATGTGATCAAATTGAAACGAATACGTCGTAAATGTTTGGATCCCAAGTTGCTGTGGAAATACCGTAATAAAAAAAAAACTCGTGACATCAATAGACCGAAACCAAATGCGTAAGAAATTTTTCTGATATTTTTAATCAATTTTTATTTTAGCAGTTAAATAACTTAATCTATTTTTCCCTTCAAATTCACAAAGAGTTAACAACAATAGAGCAGCCTACGATTCACCAATTTATTTGAACGAAAAAAACAGTTTGTTTTGACGATGAATTTCTCTAACTAAATAAAAAAAAGTAAAGATTATTCCGTTTGCACGCATATCATCAACAGTCAGGTGACTAATATCAATGCCAGCAAGTATAACATAATGCAAATCGCGAGCCTAAAAACAGATGGCAAAACAGTAACACTATAGTCTGTTATGATATCACTATTAGTTTAGCGTGAATCAAGATGGGCGGATTCTTGATTTTGCGGTAAAAAATCTGACTCATCAATCGATCGCCTTGCAACTGAGACTTTAAACAATGAAATGATTATACCATACATTTTTCTTTTTTTATATAAATATTTACTTGCTGAATTAACAGTGATAAATTTACAATTTCATCAATGATAGTTGTTTGAATTAGAATGGTTCTACTTTACAATTGAATGAAATAAAATCTACTATGAGACTTGGTTTTAATATTTTTAATTTCTTATTTTTAAAATAGTTACAATAAAACTTTCGCGTAATAATATATTTAGTTAAGATATACATTAATTTATACATACATAAATATATATAATTAATACAAAATTAACTTACATTACATTTTGCCGACTTATTTATAATTACGCTAAAAAGTTAGTGCTTTGATAATTTGTACAATCGTTATTAACAGCTATTACAATAAATAATAAAAACTATGTATAACAATATTATTGTCTACTTTAATACATTCAAATCATCATAATCAATGTTTATGCTTTTGAACCTTTCGCGTGTTGAGATTACGTATGCGGACGAACATCTGGTACCAAGATTTTCACACATCAATAAATAAATAAGTAAGCATAAATCCGTGACTATTATACTTACAATGATAAACCAATACCATAAAATTATATCCAGTATATTTATAAAAAAAATTCCTAAAAAAAAAACCTAATCCTTTGGCTAAATTCTTACTGTCACGTTTCCAAAGAACATTTAATATTCGTAAACAAACGCGCGTGAATAATAATAAATGCAACGATAAATAAGTTAGTCCCTCGCACCGTATACAAACGAATTCTCTCTCTACTACGATCTATGAAACTAGTCAACAACCGTATATATATATATAACATATATCATCTAAAAAATACAAAAACCCCCTAACCCCTATCACCATCCAATCGAAGCATTAACTGGTAACTTCAAATAACCGAATCACTATGTCCTATAACAACGTGGGAATCGACGACGGTTATACGTTATATATATACATCATGCGGGTATTCATACAACTGGATAAATGGCTGCGCTAGCGATGCCGCAGTGGTTCTGTCGGTTACGGGCGATTCTAAAGTAACCCGTTTCGCCCCATGTTTCACCCCAGCTGTTCTTCACTAGCCAGTAGTCACGACCCGTATGAGCATCTGTGCCGTAACCAACGACGAGGACTGCGTGGTCGAGGTCCGACTCGTCGCATTCTGGTTGGTAGTAGATGCCTATGGAATATATTCGTGTATATGTTATTATTGGGTTGGTGCTAGTGGTTGAATTTCGGTGAGATGAAGATGAAATTTCTATTGTTATTATTGGATTCCTAGTTTGAGTCAGTGTATGTTTAAGCATACGGGTGACTGCATGATTAGACTGGATTAGAAAGCGTTATTTTATACACAGATAACTCCCATCATGTACTGAACGTTTAGTTTAAGGTAGTTGTTGTGTTAAGGGGAATCTCTACTTAATTTATGTTATACTATGGTTGAAGTCTAATAAATAATTTAATGTGTAAATAGCGCAGTCGCTTCTGCGCTCCTTGATTTCAACATCTTATTTTGATCCTTAAACACTTGCCTATGACTCGTCCAGGCGTATAATTTGAAATAATTTATGTATATGAAGTAAAATGAATTGTTTATTAAAAAAATTCATGCTTACTTTATTTTTTTTAACTATACTTCATTTTATTACTCATAAATAAGTTATTTCATATTACGAGCTTGGATGGATCATAGACTAGTATTTAAGGAGTAAAAGATAAAATGTTAAAAGCTAACATCAAATAAAGAAAAATAATAAATTGGTAAGAAGCGAAAGTGATTGATCTTTAAGAACTAATATTTATGTATTCAAGAAATAATTTTAATTAAAAAAAATAAACTTGTCCGTAACCCAATGTACCTTTATATTTCACGTACTATTTATCTGGTTATTAGATTATGTCATAAATCTATATTATAACTTAAAGATTAATTTATTAATCCTCTTAAATCGACATAACTATGATCTTAAGAAACGAAGGAGTAAGACTTGCTTGTATAATCAGGTATAGTCACACTATACAACGAATTTCCTACTGCCTTTTATCTTTAATTAAATTAAGGGGGGATGACACCTTTAAATCCCTCCCATCAAAATGATTTGTAAAAGAGAAATTTGAATTATTAATAAAATTTGTAACTAATA
>JAYJLV010077297.1:0-14784 GCA_036873485.1 Torymus texanus
ATATATATATATATATATATATATATATATACACACACACACACACACACACACACACACACACACACACACACACATACACACACACACACATGTGGCAAGGAAAGCTGGAGCAGAGCGGATAAAGGACTTGTCGGTAAGCTTATTAACCGGTGGCGGCCTTCTTTCCGTCGCTTCTCAGTCGGCAGGTCGAATAAGTGGGGTTGGAGTCGTCGCGGTTGGGAATAATAAATGCTAAGGTGTAAGTATATGTTGGTTATTGTTATGTGTCTGGTTTTTATAAGGAAGTTTTAATTTTATGGGTTTATATTTTTCTTATGAATTATATGATTCATTGATTTAAAATTAGTTAGCTCTATCTTTTTTTATTATAGAATATTAATTAAAATATTATATATGTGATGTCTGGCCCAATCCTTATAATCGAGGTAAAAATTATGACAGGATAATCTAAAATTATCAATAATCAGTTTTAAAGGGAGTAACTGTAGATGTTACTATTTAAATTACTATTAGTGATTCAGAGTAAGTTGTAAGGTTTTGCTTGATTATATAGCGAAAAATATTACACTAACGAAAATGATTTTTCTGATTACGTAATGGTTTATAATGTATAACCTAGTTAATTTAAATTTGTTTTAAAATGTGCATATTAAATATACTGCAATTATTACAAAATATACAGAATAGATTAGTTAAAATTATAAACAAAAATACTTTTACTTTAGATATTCCCATGACATTAAAGCAACTTCTTGCGTATGATAGCCTAACTTATCACTACAAATACATTCAGGAAATATACAACACTTCCTCTAGTAAGACTAGAAACAAACTGGTGGTTCTGCCCGTTACCTCCAAAACAATCAGTGACAAAAATTGTTTGATCAAAGCCATCAAAGTTTATAATAAACTTCCAAAGGATCTCAAAACCTTAAATAGGTATAACTAAAAAACCAAATACTAGAAAAATTAAAGACTGGATAAGATCTAATACAAAAATATATTTATTTTTATTTTTTGTGAATATTTTAAGTACTGTTACAACTTCTGTTATCAATTATGCCAAATTTTAAATATTATTATAGTTACATAGTAACTACTTAGTTTTAGGTTTGAGGGGATCGTATAAGATGTACTCATTTACGTATGTATTGAGTGAATGTGCATGTTTTTGTTATTATATGCTTGTGTATTTTGTTACTGAGCAAGTATGTGAATAATCTCCGGAGCTGCACACAGGTAACGACGTTTACCTCGGCAGCATTATATTGTAATATTCCTTGTAATGTAATCTACTCTTGTATGCATTACCCTGGGTAAATAAATACAAATAAATACAAATAAATGTTGGCATTTTATATAAACTTATTCGACAGGTATTTCTGAAAATTACACGTGTTTTTATCGCAATCAATTTTAGAAGTAAGAAAAAAACATCATTTCAACCACCACGTCTTCTAAAAAATATTATTTGTTTTTGTCACAAAGCATCCTCTCAAATACTTCGCGAAGAAACCCTCATCCACGCGCTCTCCCCCCAAAATAAATCCCTCAAATTAATCATTTACAATATTCCTCGAACATTACTTCCATCCGTGTGCTTCTTCTCCCCTCCATTACGCATTCATTAGCATCTGCTATCCTATATAGAATGAAATACACAACGCACCCATAACATATACGTAGACAAATACACACACAAGAGCAAGAAAAAAAAAGCGAGAACGACACTCTAGAGCCCTATATATATATACACCAGAGAAGTAGGGATTTTTCCCGCGGGCTCAACGATTGCGCGCGCGCACGCGTTTCCTCGGCTGTATAATTTAATATTTATACAATTAAGCCGCCGGCTGGCCGCGCACGCCTAGAGAGAGAGAGGGAGGCGAGAGAAATCGAGTTAGAGGAATCCGAGCGTGAAACCGTACCCGAAACGCACGCGTATATAGCGTGCAAGGGGGGGTATATCGTCAAGTGTAACCTCTCTCGTATATTGCCCCCTTCGGCAGTGACGCCACTACTGTAGGTATATATATATAGTGCGCAGAGTTTGTCGAAAAGTCGCCGCGAGGGGAACGAAGAAATGGCTGCAGGTTGTTGGTTGGCCCGTTGGCTAATTTTTTGCGAAATTAATACGAGGAGGCTCCACCCAGTGTCGTAGTAGCTGGGGGCTCTCCTCTCGTCTTGGTCAAAATGGTCGCGCTCTCTGCGTGTGTATATAGTTCTGCGACGGATTGTTATGTGAATTGCTAATGGGGTTGATTAGTATAAGGATTAGTAAGGGTTATGGCGGAAGAGTAAAGGTATAGGTTGCATCCGGTACTGTAAATGTATATATTATCGATGGACAGATTTGGGAATGTATATTATATGCGGTTGTTGAAATATTTAAGCTACTGAAAATTCATTGGAACCGAATTATTCATAACAGTGAAAGTGTTTTAATTAAGTGTAGAAGATTCGAAGGCTAAATTAAACTTCGTGATTTAAGAGATAGGAGAATCGTTTGTCGAAATTAACTTTATTTGAGTAGACTGATGTTTTTTAGATTAGACAAAAGTATAAATTAGGAGAAAGCATTTGACAACGTTCAGGAGAGATGATTGCTTTTGCTCAAGCCATTCCATCAGATTGTAAATTATTTATTTTTTCGACTTACAGTATAGCGTTGTAATTAAATATGATAATTAGATCAGCTAAATCCACAAGCCACCTACCTGAAACAAATAAAATTTTCAAATTAAGATAATACAATATAGACAGTAAACTTGTGATAATGATGTAAGATGGTGATTGGTGACATTGAATATACATATATAAATGACTATTTAACTGACACATTAGTAGAGTATAACAAAACTGAATTTTGCACTTATGCCAATCATTGAAGTTGAACAACGCTAAGATGGTGACAGCGGAAAACTTATGTAACTTTGATTATCGTTCAGATGATCTTGAATATTATGTTTTCAGTGCTAAATCTACGAAATGTGACACGCATAAGAGATGCACAGAGACCTGATTAATACATCCGCTCTGTGAATACGCGCCATCAAAAAATGAAAATATCGATTTCCAAAACGGATATGGAATAAAGTGTAGGTCGGTTGCTGGTCCAAATAGGCTGCAGATAAATAAACTTCAAATTCATATACATAAATAACTATTGCAAAACTACAAATTTTACCAAATTGAAATTGTTTTATTGCAAAATAAATATATACAAAGATTACTTTCAAAATCCTCTCATAATAAAAATAAAAAAAAAATACATAAATAAAATACATTTCGAATTGCAGTGTTTAAAACCTAAGAATCCAATAGTTTAACACCGGAAATGAAATTTTAACGATCAATTTCTCCACAAAGCATCATCGTCGTTCTACAAAATGCCAATTCCACCCATTCTTTACGATGCACATATCTCTATATATATATATCTCGATCTTCTATACTTGTGCGCGTGTATATACACGAACTCCCCATAAAATTAATGATACCCCATCGAACCAAACTAGCGAGCAATAATCACGTACTCCGTCGGTCGCAAAACTTGCCCACAGCACACTCCATCAAGCTACCGCTACTTGCGAAGGAGAAAAAATAATTAATGATCATCGCGGTATACGCGCCAGAGAATATACACAGTGCTGCACCAGCCCATAGAGTTTAAAGTTTTAGTAGTCATTATTCGTAGCTTAATTTAATTAATTTACGCATCCACCAGCAGCACAAGGAGATAGACATAAGAGTGCTATACCTACACGCTCTGCTATATACTAGTATATTATAAACGAGCGTTTACGCGAACCACGTGTATATATATATATATATAGCAATTCATCGGCACGTGGCATCGCATACAAATATAGAGAACCCAGCGAGTAATAATCTGGATTTCCGACGTGGAGGCGTAAAACCCTGTATACACGACCCTACTACTGCGGTTATTTACGGGTAACGGAAAACGTACAACCCCTTTCACATGTGAGTCTGTGTATGTGTATGTGTGGGGTACCCACCTGGGTGTACTGCAGGTATAGGATGCGCGTACGCTTTGACCCGCGACGCGAGAGGACAATCGTTTGTTTTGGTAGGAGCCTGTGCGCGCGTTAATTGCACGCGAGGGAGTAAAGCAAGAGTGAGCGAGTGAGTGAGAGAGAGAGAGGAGCTTGGCTGCAAATTAGGATGTTTTACGCGATCGACGTTCGATATATGCTTGACAATTATCGTGATTGTTGATGGGGAATAGAGTGGAGTGAGAGGGAGTTTGGTCGAGGAATACACGCGTGATTGGTTCGACAATAACACGTGCACCGAGTGTGATATATAATAGAGACATGTACACATTTTTTTTCAGCTTTTTTTATACTGTTTTCGAATTTTTTCGAACAATAATGCTGTGTTTGATTGTTAATTTGTATAAACCGCATTGCATTAACTTTTCCGTTGTTCAACTATTTACGTTGAATTGGAAAACGCAATTTTATCAGGATGAAACCTTAATTTTAAACAATTCTAAGGTCATATACTTTTGCAAGAAAGAATTTTGTTCTTGTGAAACTAGAAAGTTTAAAATAAAAATATTTTAGTTTATTTTGAAATATAATAGAAATTTAAGTAACCGTTTGCAGTTGATGAAAAAGACTGAGATAAATTTTGAACGTTAATGAAATTCTGCGAGTTTTGTATATAATTCAACGTAACAAAAGTAATTGTGGTAAAAGACTATTTTCATAACACAACTGCTTTCATACTAACTCGCTCGTCGAGCTTCGCGCTTTTTGTCGCTTTTTTCAAGCCATTGTCTTGAAAACAAAACAAAACTAGGAGATACAAGATTTTACTTATGCCGTACACGTTACTTTTACAAATAACAGTTCTAAAACTAAAGAAACGTTATTTGCATTTTGAAACGCAAGCTACACGAACTTTTCGTTCCCGTGCACTTTGCAACCTATAAATTACAAAACTTTTCGAGAAACGGCGCAACACTCTGAAATAAAAGACAGAACACAGTAGACTATTTTTTTTTTTTCACCTTTTCCGACAATAATTTCACTCCACTATTTCGATATTTTACACTATATCTAAATAATAATCTATGTTTGTCGCTTTAAATTTCCAACTATATCAGGACCCACTTCGGAAGGAAGTAGTAAAGTGGCTTGAATTGCGCCTCTAATTGCAGCTTTGCATGCACCGTCTGGCGACTGCAGTTGCGCGCGGTGACGCTTTTTTTTTTTTTAAGGATGGCACTATTGTATATATTTAGTTAACCTGTTTTCTGCTCGACGATTTTGTGCTTTTAAACTCACCGTTACGCTTAAAAAAAATACTAATTACTAAATATCTCGGAAGAGCGCTCTCGAAGCAGATGTTTGTTTTAATTAAAATTTAATAAACATATTCTAATTTCAGTCCAATTGCTGGCTTTCATTATTAAACGATACCATGTGCTGCCCCTTTTAGTTTTAATTACTTTTCTCATGTGCATATGATTTCCTTGGCCTCTTACCGTACGATAGCCCAATCTCGGTGACTCATTATATTATTTACATCGCCGTTAAAAAAAACTAATTTTTTTATACACCAACTTGGCTTGCGAGTCATGCAAAGATAAAAAATCTCCGCGTTCCATAGGAATTACAACTAATTTAGTTTTGTACTTATTCATCGATTCAACGGCCTCACAAGGCTTGCCAATCCCCTAGCGAATGTGTCATTCAATGCGAGGCGCAATAAAAGCCAAAAGCCATTAGCGAGCGTCGAGCACGCAAATCAAGCTTGCTGTGTCCCTTTTTTCTCCAGCGCGCGCACACAATCGCTTTCGCAATTCAATTATCCATCGTTAATCCGCGCACATACAGGCGACGCGTAGGTACCGTCGCGACGCGCCCACACGAACGGGAAGACGCGGCGAGGAAAATGGAATGAGAGTGCACGCGGAAACAGTTTTACGGAGGTGTTAATGTGGTTATAGGTGCGGAGCGAATAAGTATGGATTCGAGTTGATGATGAGAGATGGGCTAGGATAGAAGATTACTTTAAATTCAAAATTTTCCAATCAATTTTTAAATATTCTCTAATACCTGAGGAAATCTAAATGAATGCTATGTTACTGTGACAAGTACGAATATAAGTTTTTTTTATAAAATTACATATACATTTTTTAGAATTTTCAACTCAAAAAACCTAATTCATTGATTTAGGATTACTTTATTATACGTGCAATATGTCCCTCGTGGAAATCCAAAACAATTTTTACCCAATAATTGACTATTTATTTTAGACTTGGATATAAAATAGGTACTTTTCTTGTCTAGTTTTTAGCTCCCGGTGAAACGCTTTTTTTCACATTATTCGAACATCAAATAGATAAAAAATTGGAGTGGCTTTCTTGATGATCGGTACAAGATTGTTCTTAGTCATTTTAAAACTACTAAAGTTGACCATTACAATGAGTCAAAAAATGGCTAAGAAAAAGCTTATTATTATGATGAGGAGTGAGAGAGACAGAATCAAATGGAAATAAATAAATTTTACTGAATATTTATGAAAGGAGTGCTGCAAACTATGTTTTAGTCTCTTCCTAAACTTTTAGATATTGTTAAATTTCATCTACTTCAACCCCAAGTTTGTAAGAAAAGCTGGAACAAAATTCGAAACTTAGGTTATGTTACTCCCAATGTATTAAATGGTCGAATAATGTCAGAAAAAGCGTTTCACCGGGAGCCAATAATTAGTCATTTCTCTTGGCCATTTACTGAGATTTTGCCCTATTTTTAATAGAAAAATTTCTACCAGGGTTACAACTACGTAAATTGAATGTGATTTTACTGTGCGAGTATTATTGTGGACTAGTAAATTAATGCAATACATGTACCTGTTTGCAATGTTTTAGCATTCTAACAAATTAGTTCCATGCATAAGTAATTCGCATTGTTTAGCAATTATAATTTAACCCATATTTATTTTATCTAACTTTTGAATAAGTTATATTTAGAAGGATATGAATATATACAGATCCACATAGATGTATAAAAAAAATTTAATTTCGATTTTGGAAATAGAAAAACATGCTTTCTTGAATACGAGTTTTTCGACGTATATCTAGGATGAGTTTACTAAGATAAAATATATTACCTTTTAATCTTGAAATAATTTATCTCTAAAATTTCGTATGGTAGACACTACACTATAAATTTGTGACGCTATATAATTACAGTCTATTTATCACTGTCAACTTTTGCTTGCAAACTAATAAATTAGGTTATTTGATAAAACAATGAATTTTAGATTTAATCATTACGATTTATTACTAAGTTTCCAAAATGAAGGCCGATTCGAAATATAATTATCTGGAATTTGATTTATAGTAATTATAGAATGGAATGATTTCATTATTAAATTCCAGACCGAAATTATAATTTAACGACAAAAATTATTTCAGGTGAATGATATTCTGCCGAAATTTCGCATTATTTAGGACACATAAAACCGTATGACTTTACTACAATAACCAAATAATGAAAGGAATGAATGAAGTTCACAAATAAGGTGCTTTTTCGCGAAAAAGACGCCTAAAAGTACTTTAGCGTGAAATAGCATCGACAAAAGGGCCGCGAGCGGCTCACTTATACACTTACAGCGCACGCAGTTGCCTTAAATTTTGGCGGACGATAACAAAGCGGTGGAGATTTATCACGTGGGGCAATTTTAAAAGCCGTGATTGCAGCCTTACGGCCTGGAGTAGGTGTATAGGAAATTGGTTTTCAATGCTACACCGGTTAATCGCGCGAACAAAGGTATGCAAGATAAAAGGGCTATAGTCTTATTAACTCTTACATGGGCTAGTGGTACTTGTACGGTGCCACTCTTCGGCTTTGCAAATAAAACAATTGGAGTTGCATTTTTTGGATTTTACATTTTAGATAATTGCATCAGATGAAGACTTTTGAACAGTTAATAATAATCGATAGACGAAAGCTGAATTGTATCATTATTAAGTGAACGAAAAAAAAATCATCCATGGCAGAATCATAAAAAAAATCCAATAGAAATAAACACGAAACAAGAGATCTTTGATCTGCCAAACTATCTTCCGATCGTCGAATATTTTTCCACACTTTACTCGTACCATAAAGAAAACTAGATAAACGCAGTGAAATTTCAAATGATGCGTTGCAGATATTACAATCATAAACACGTCGCCTCGTTCAGCTGGTCAGCCTATCGAGCGCGCCGTGTCACCGCATCGTGTGTGCATATATACCTATATGCAAATACACATACACAGCGCTTTGGTTCAAGTTCGAATATTAAACATTGTTCTATTTCGAAATTCAATTTTCCAGAGGCTGTTGGAGTGTTGTAAAACGACTGTCAACCCAGAGATAAAGGTGCAGTAAAATTTAGTGCCATCCACGCGGGGAGTAGAAGCTCTTGCGTCAAATGAAAACCGAGAGGATTTCGCGATGTTAAAGTAACGCGCTGCGGAGTTGTTACATGCGGCTTTTACAACTAAGAAGTTATAGAGGGAAAGAGTAGCTCACATATTATTCAAACAGAGCGACATAATGAAATAAAGTTCTTGAAAATGTTTGCACTTTTTAACTGTCTGTTAAATTTAATTCGTTATTTTATTATAAAAGACCTGATTATATGTTCCGGTATATATAATATATACTATTTACTTTTAGAAAATGCTGAACGGAATGGACATCCTATGTTACGTAAGTACTCGTACTTGATATTAATACCGTTGTATTTAATACCAAATAATGATTTTATATTATACGCATTTAGACGGCTCTGATGCTATTTTAACTAGACTTCGCTTAAAAAATTTCATTCCCGTTATGAAATGTGAATTCCGAGTGGAAAATTTGAAAGGTGAATAATGAATGTGAAACAATTTTGCAATTAACTTCTTTACAGGCAATGTGAAATTTAAAATTTCATTCTAAATTGAATTTTTTCATCCAATATAGCTCTGTGCGGAAATATAACTTTAATGTTTGAAAATTAACATAAATTAAAATTATTAAACAATTTTTGTTATTTTTACCGGAACTTGAAATAGTACTGTACAGCGTTCTTTTTTGATTAATCATAAAAATTTTATAATTTTTCATATTTGAAATACATTTCCGCACATATGATCACTGGACATAAAATTGTTTACTATAATTCTGCATAATTATCAGTCACAGTTTGAACATTAAACACTTTACAGCCATCATCCTTAAATTAACTTTCTTTCATAAATATTTTCATACCAAAATTTTAACTTCATACTAATTTCAAATTCTTCCTACAATGATAGCGTTATAAAAACATTCTTAGTTATAGTTTTGCAAAAATTAAATACATATATCTAAAATCGATACATGAAAGAGAACTCCTTCCACACATTGACTATCGATTGTGACCAATTTTAATCCGCAATCCAGACATTACGTCGTTTACTCAAGCGTATACACTTCCTCCGGGTAATTAACGCGAAACCGAAAGGCCACAGATTCACTCGACAGGTCAAATAATCGGTAGCAAAGCTTCTTGGCCTGGCCACGTATATAAACTCCGTCGCGTGGGGTAGATATCGTGGCACTGCAAGTCAGCCGCACACGAGCAGTGCACCCGCACCCACATACACCCACACACGCTGCCAACTCTATAAAATCTCGTTACGCACACTGCGCTAATCGGGCGCGCTAAGTACATTTCCCTCTACGTGTTTGCGCTCTCTGCTTCCGGTCGCCTCTATCCTCGCGTGCTATACCGCTAGCAGAAGCAGCAGCAGCAGCAGCAGCAGCAGCAGCAGCGTGCCGTATAGCGGCATACCTTCTTCTTCTTCTTCTTTCTTCCTACTTTCTTTTCACTCTCATTCTCCGTCGCCACGCCAGTTAATATTAGCAGGCGCTTTTAACGTCGTTTCGTCCCCGTTTCGCGCGCGTGCGCGCCTTTAATGTTTACTTTACGGGGCCGTAAAAGTTTATTATAATTAACGTGTGCTCGAGCGCGTCGCCTTTGGGTGGTAGGTGCAGAGGAAGAAGAAAAAAAGGAGTATATAGAACGTCCGGATGATGCGAGCGTTTTTCGCGGCGCTTGGGTTAGTCATTACGGTGGCTGCATTGTGAGCTGCGGGGATGCCGTCGTCGCCCACTGCGGCTGTGTACATTGTTCGCGGACTTTGCACGTAGCGTTGAAAGAGAGGGCATTTAAATAGAGTTGTCAGTGGCAAACGGCGTTGTGTGGAATGTAGATTTTTTTCCTTCTTCAAATTAGTGGTAGAAGGATTCTAAGTGGTGGCAAACAATTGATGAAGTTTTGTCAAAATATACATAAATGTATCTATGGTTAAGTTTTTGGAATGTTGTTGTTTTACTCGTGTTCGTTTTAAAATTAATTATTTTTACATTTAAAGCATGTTAGGTTTGTTTTCCATGGTATTATTTTTAGGACATGGCCTTGGTGGAGATAGATTCCGTTATTTATAAATGTAGCTAGTTGGACCAATAATCGACAACAAGTGAGTACTTTCCTTGGCCATTCCCATCTATCGATGATAGAAAATATTTCTGAGTATCAAATTTACTCATTTCTTTAAGTAGGGCATGGCTAGTGGGAAGCTTTTTATTATGGTAAGAAGTGAGGGAGATCAAATTCAATGCAAAAATCATTGTTTCCGTTTCTATTTCCTGGAACAGTACTACAAACAAATTATATATAGCAATAATTCGTGTTTATATTTTGGTTAGCATTCTTTTTTAATAATTAATTTTAAATACAAGATCAAATTACAGAGAAAATATAGTCACGTATTTTAAAGTTATAGAAACCTAGTGTTATATCCATTAAATAGAGAATATGAATGGGAAATCGTTTCATCGCTATCCGGAAATTAGCTATTTTTAATAGTTTATTAATTCTCTGCTCATTTTTACCAGAGAAATTTCTACCAAGGGGATAAAATTAAAAATAAGATTAGTCAGTCAGTGATATATAATCTCCTTTTCTATTAGATCTTAATTTAACAGACATATCAGTTATTTTTGAA
This sequence comes from Torymus texanus, assembly GCA_036873485.1. Classification (NCBI taxonomy): domain Eukaryota; kingdom Metazoa; phylum Arthropoda; class Insecta; order Hymenoptera; family Torymidae; genus Torymus; species Torymus texanus. Next base: position 11,066 of record JAYJLV010077297.1, read on the forward strand.
TTTTGTCTAAAATTTGATCAATATAATATAAATATTCCAATAGAATATTACATCTGGATATCCCGCTTATAACAGTCTATCTATGTATAATCACGAAAAAATGAAAAACGTTATATTTCTCTGGAAGAAATGAAATTCCATTTTTTGAATGCATAAAAGTCACAATCATTGTCCCTTTGAAAAAACTACTTGATAACGCAACGCGTGAAAGATAAATAATGTTTGTTCTAAAATCAAATTATTCTGACTCAAATAACAAATTTCTTATGTTAGAAACAGTTATACATTTCATATCTATAAAGACATGGAAACTATTCATCGAACAATAACTTACTAACTAAGAGAGTTTACGACCTGCGGGCACTGATAAATCACTAAAATCCGCAGCTCAACTTCGCGCATTTTCGTTGCTCAACTTTAGGCTATTATAACTTTTAAAAGAGTTAATATTTTTCAGTTCCTGAGAAAAGCAAATGAAAACTCGTTTTCACTAGTTTTACTTCCTTCTATTCTATTTTACATTATTGTATAGAAGAATTTTTCTAAATTTAATGAGTCAGTTTTATGTAAATATAATTAATTTCACAATGGATTTGGTAAAGCAATGGTTCAAATTTTTTTTGCAGATAAAAAATAATTTAATTTTCACATTGAAATCAATTTGTTTATTGATTTATTAACTTTTTGAAAAATCTTTGAATAGAGTGGATAACTATAAAAAATGTCAAAAATATTATACAGTCATACAATTCAAAAAAAGTGGTCTATCCCAGAAGACCAACTCCCTATATATTTTTACGCGCGCTAAACTCAAATAATATCCCATGATTTTTATTTTACAAAATTTTCTCCAGAAATTTAATTACATGGATGATCATTACTTGAAGTACTCAAACATTTCTTTCAATTTTCAAACGCCCTTGGCTTTTTATGATAATCATAAACAGCCATAGCAACTAAATTAACAATTTTTCGTATTCTAAACAATAGTAAAACTTTTATTCATTTTTCAGAGTTATACATTATTTATACTATAAAAGTTAGCTTAACTTGTTCGTAAAAAAAATGAATTTTTATCAACAATCCACCAAAAAATTTAATTAAAAAATTTACTCCTTCACGCATCGACTTCAAACTGAACGCATCGACATCGTACATCACTATTCGGGCATCATGCGCTCGTCGCGCAAATTTCGATTTATTAATTATACGCAGATTATGTCGGGGACGAGACGTCCGTCGATGCATTCGCACGCACGGTAAATTGATACCACGTAAGCGGGCATGCACAATCACCGATGACTTGCACGCGGACGCGCGTGATTTATCGCGGAGCTCGGGTCACAACGTCGCGCGCTAGCGTTAAAATAGTATCGACGGGTCGAATCTCACGAAAATATAAGCGCGCTAATGGTAACGAAGCGGGTCACGGTCGATGCAGGATTGGATGAGGTGTTGGTTTTTTCTTTTAAATTTGGTATTGTAGTGGTAGGCAAGCTTGATTTGCACAATTTAATAATAAATTTGGGTTTTCATTGACCTAAAATACATGCAATATATGTGTAGTAATACATTACGATAATTATTATGTATAATTGTAATATTATTTAAGAGGTTAATTAAATTCTCAAAAGTATAGTCAAATATAGAATAACGGTTATTTTCACCCAGTAGAAAATTGAAGACAGAGCTGTACTATTATTTTAGAAATGTAAATATATATAGTTTTTATTTTTATTGATTTTCAAATATAGATTGAAAATTTGATGCTATCATCTCCAAAAAAATAAAATTTTTTTAATTATTGTGGCCTATACAAGAAAAGTATATGTTACGAAAATTCTATTACAAAGTATACATACCCTTTCAGACAGATATCAGTGACTCACACAGTATCTTCATAAAACTGCGCCTTACATGTAATTTCAATACTATTCAGTTTTTCAATTAGTCAACAACTCCTTATTAGAAATTTTTTAGATAGAAAAAGCCAAAGATGTTTCATATATTCACAGAATTCGTGATTAATTTAAAAAACTCCCATATAATATTATTGGAGTCATAAATAAACGATTCCTGCCAAAACCAGCATCGATAGCTTCCGACAATTTTTGTCGAGAATCTTCGCTATAACGCAACTTTCAATCATCCTCTCATAAAATTTTACTTCTTACTATTTTTTTTCTTATCCCTGTATTACCAAGCCAATCAACCGAAACTTTAAAAAATGTCAAACGCGTCTCTACAATTTGCAGTCGTCTATAAAGATGAAAGAGCAACACGGAACATCTCATATCGGTCCTGCATAAACAAAAATACAAGCAACGAACATTATTTACTCTTTACGAGAAGAGCTGCCCACGCTGCGCGCTACAGAATATCCAAGTGGAATTCAATGTAGCTGTATATACGCCCGCGACGCCGTGGGCGATAATTTGAAATATGAGCAGGAATTCCGTGGCACGGATTCTCTTATGTCTTCTGCGCGCGATGCGCATCTCTCGTGATTGCTGTGACGTCTGTCGCACGGAGACCAAAATAATGTTCAGCCGAATATTCGTTCGCGTCGTCCTATTTTCAATTGTTGTTCACGATTTCAGATGGTGGATTATTATTTTTCTTCAAAATAGTTCATCGTGAATATTTAATTATTTTTTACTTCATGAAGCCTCATAGTATATAGATGGTGATAAATATAATATGAGAGAAGGTTCTCATTTGATGTGTCGTGCAACTAAAAATAAACCTTTGACGCTGCAATATTCACCAGAAGAATTTCAATTAAATTTAGCTATAAGGTCTGGTATTCAATCACTCGAAAATGAATTAACAGAAGTTTAAAAATTTTAAATTAAAATGCATTTATCTTTAGAAATTATCTAGAACAGTGTGTGTGTTGTACACACACACAGTGCGTGCACACACGCGTTGTACATATTGCTCGCTTACCCATACGGACAAGCGATGACTGGGCTGAGTGAAAAAGCACCTTTACGATAACACTTTGGATTGATATATGAAAATATACGCGGAATTTACATGCAAATAAACATTTTTGCATGCGCTCGGGTGAATTATGTGGATGCTTTAGCAGCCGCGGCTTTAATACCTAACGTTGCGGGATTTTACTACGCGCCGTAAATAGCAAAAAGTGATTTTCCCTCGATCCCCTCTTCTCGCTCCTTAGTTTTATGAATTCCCGTAGTTTCATTGCCGCTTCGTACATATCATTGTATTAAAAGTTAAAGTCCAGTCGCACGCGCGTTCTCACGAGGCCGGGGCCTCAATTTCATAAACAATCGCTCTTGGTATGCTAACAATGTATATATATATACATTTTACAATAATGGCTTGGCCAAAAGGTACCCAAGGTGTTTAATGCTATGAACGAGGTGTGCGCGCGAGCAGCGCAAAAAAGCTTCCCCATTTTTATTTTCCGTTCTAATGCAAATAAACGTATATTTTTCCGGCTTTAAGCCGAAAAGATATTCGTTGCGCGTTACCGCAGCCCAGCCAAATAAACTCATTGCCGCGCGTTAGAATGCAAAACCGCTGTGAAAACAGAAAAGCGACCTCGTAGGGTTGAAAAAAATGCGCGCAAGGAGCGAAGAGAGAGAGAGAGAGAGAGAGAGAGAGATAGAGAGAGAGAGAGAGAGGTCGAGCGAAATAGAGATCGAGAACTAGAGTAAAAAAAGGAGTAAATAATAAAATAAATCGAG
>JAYJLV010077308.1:0-14784 GCA_036873485.1 Torymus texanus
GAGAGAGAGAGAGAGAGAGAGAGAGAGAGAGAGAGAGAGAGAGAGAGAGAGAGAGAGAGAGAGAGAGAGAGATTCGTATATATGTAGTTCCCTATGAGTGTGGCGAGTGACGGCCCCATCGTCGATTTGACACGCCGGGAATTGCCTGCTAGTGATGTGTATTAAAGCAAGTTGGCCTCTGAGTATGCAACAGAAAAAGAACGAGAGTGTCTTTATTATATACGCGAGGGTTCACAATGCGGTAAGTGCGCGTGATGTTTTAGTCGCCCGCGCGCTCATGATCTTGATTCTGCGAGATGCCGCGGGGTGAAGTTAATTTTAGATGGGTTGACAAAAGGGGCTGGTAAACGTGAGTTGTGATGGTTGATGGAAAAGAGATGATTCGAATTGGTATATCGGGATGATGGTTGGTATACAAAATAGTTAAGTAGTGGAGGAATTTATTAACCATGGTGTACCTTTTATAGTAATTAACAAGAATGCTAATGGCAAAGTATTAGCTGAGAAATTATTATGATTGAAATAAATTTTCTTTAATCAAATATATGTAGATGTCAAATGAAAAGCCGTGATGTAAAAGGTATAGATGTAGTATCACGTTACAATACTTATTAGACTATGCACGATAAATGTCGCAATTTTCTTAGGGCATATAAAAATAGAATAAAAAAGAAGTATAAAAAAAAATGCACGCAGGCGATTTATGATCTTGTCTTCGTCACATTCCCTTTCCGGTCAGAAGATACGCTAAGATCTCACTTCCGGTTGACTTTGCCCATAGGGGCATGAGGGGCTGAGACATTGAATGAGAGATGCTAAGTTTGTATCGACGAGTGATTTATTACTGAGGTAGGATTAATCTCGCGGAAACACATGACCAAACATACTCGTATGCTAGGATGATGAATACTTTTTAAATTAATGCTTGATGTACGCGAATGATGATTGAACTTTTTCGCAATGTGTGGTACGGAATTCGTGGGGCTACAAGTTCGGTACTGATATATATTTTAAATTCAAGGGATCATAGTCGTACAGATTACATCAACGGTAGTTTGAATTGAATCATAGCTAAATTAAGCGTGATTTGTTTCAAGTGTAGTGTTTGTAACGTTATTTTTAAAAGTAACAAATTAATTGAAAAGAACAGTATTGGCTTTCATAGTATGATAGTTAAGGCTATCGTGGTCTTCTCAAACTGAGTTCTAGGCCCGACCGCTACTCGTTATTACACCAAATTTCTGTTCTTGAGGATATACATAGTCAGTCAATGATTCAACTATATTACTTAATATCAGTGTACTTCAAAATATCGTAATAAAATCTACAAAAGTAACTCCAAACCACAATTGTTTTTAATTAATTCAATGATGCGAAATATTTAAAAATTTTTTAACAATGTTTACCACAAGTTTTTCACAAGATTAAGTTCGTAGTTTAAATGTAGTAGTAATTAGTAATTTCCACATATATAACTTATTTATAAAAATTCTAAAACGACCGTGATTAAAACGAAGATTAGAAGTGACTAATGCCAATCAACCAGACACCACTAAGAAGATATAAATAAAAAATGAATGTAAAGTTGGCGTTCTGGATCTAATACACCCGTCAGACGAATATTTTTATCGCAAATCATTGAAGCATGCCGCGCCTGTTATCTCCATCTTCCGACTCCTCTTATAGGCACCTATAAAAAAAAATTTCCATGGCATCCCTAAACCCTTTCTCCTTTACTATTTTTAACGCTACTACGTTGTAGATGTACATTAAAAATTAATTGTAATATTTAAAAATAGATTTTAAAATTAATATATATATATGGACATCATGATTTTCATAAAGTTGGTTTTTTATTTCAACTTGTTTCTTATAAATAAACTTGATAAATGTTTGTTAAAAACATTTAAGAATATTAAATGAGTAATCTTGAAAATATGTTGATTTCTGAATATATTTTTATATTGACTGACAAAATAAATAATATATTTATTAATTGCTGTAACTAATTACTAGAATTAACGAACAGGATATCTAATGTTACAACTATAAAATTATTATAATAAATATTTATAGAAACGTATCATAAAACATGACAGCAAATTATATTTATCTATAATATGCATCAATGAATGTGGCAAATGATACGTATTAAAAGATGATGTACGTATTACTAGTACCTTCTTATATTTTTAATAACCAGTTAATGTGCAATCATTTCTTTTAATTTTAAATTTACTATCATTAAATTTGTAATATGTATTTTATTCAACATAGGTTTAAAATAGACAGTGTAAAAACTCTCTAAATTTATTTTCATTGATAAACGCAATAATACATGCTATGTACACTATGCGAAAAATATTTTTATAATCTGACAAATATTTCACAAATTAACTAAACATTTACAAATAAACGCATCAAATTTCACACAATTAATATACGTTAGAAAACATTTGTCTTACGAGCCATGCAGGTCAAAACACAGACACACACTATACGTATATAATAATACAACGAACGCGAAGAGATAAAGAAGTAATTCTCAACTTACAGTCAGCAGTAATAGCAGCACATGACAGAAAGTGCACGGCATCCTGAGGGCTTCTATAGTTCAACAAAAAGACGCGGAATAGAAACTCTTCTAATTCGCTCGCGCTTTTATTACCGCTTCCACTTCATTTCTTCGGCTTTCCACTTACTTTATCATGTTCCTGTTTTTTCGATCACCCTCTTAATACGCTCAGGGCTCCGCGCATGGCAGAGTTTATTTATTGGTACGCCGAAAATGTCGATTGCTAAAAAAAGTCTGCAATTTATAACTTTACTCGTCACATTAATTTTCAATTTAATGATGTTAAATTATTAAAATTTCAATTACTAAATGATTGTTATACTATTAAGTTTTACTAAATATTTTAACACAAGTTTCGAATTCTCAAATTCAAGAACTCTATTGTAAGTTATACTACATCGGATATTTGCAAGCGAATTTCATGGCATCAGCTTAAAATTTCAGCTTTTTACACGATAACCGGACAGGTAATGCTCGCTCAACTTTAACGCTCGGATATTAAATTACTCAAAGATCGTTCAAAGACGGCTTATTCATCACTTAATGACTTAATCCAAATCTTTTTAACAACTATTTTTTTTTATTTAACAAAGCACAAAATACCGCGAGCATCAAGAAATCCACAAATAAAATACCAAACAAAAAAAAGATTACATCAAAGTATATTATTTTACTATATATTTATAGCCACATATAAGCTAAGAAAACAATTAATAGAAACACTTGGATCTTACGTAATTCTACAAAAGTACTTCAAAACTCCACCAAAATTCTCACCCGCAACCACTCACATTTTCCAGACAAAAAAAAAGAAAATTCTTCCGCACTGTGTACCAATAACAAGCTGGACTCCAAAATCGCACAATGAGGGGAGGGCGAAAAAAAAAATTAAGAATACGTCCGTTGGCCTCGAAGCACTTTTACAGAGGTATGATGTTAAACTGACGGGTCGCGTTGCACGAGTTCCGGCTTTATACGCCGCCGTGCCGGTCGCCGTACGTTTATATACGCACATGTATACATATGTGTGCAAGGGAGACCCAATACAGCGCCGCGGCGCCACATCGCGTCACCTGGCAATTACTTTGGGGCGTTGTGACTTCGTTTCTTTTTTAGCTTTACAATATATATATATATATATATATATATGTGTGTGTAAAGTATTTAAAGTTGGGTTAGGTCAAAAGTGGCAATGTTGTAAAAAATCATTGTTTATTTATATTAGAAGAAGAAACGATGTTTATTTAATTAATTTTTTAAACCATGATTTTAGTATCGAAGGGTGAAATTATTTTTTAAAAAAGTCTGTAGGTTGTTTACATTTGTTCTTGTAGATGTGTGGACAACAGTATATGTAATTTAGTTATATAGCGTGTTTAAAATTAATCGAGCTAATACATTCTTCAATTAAGCGTTCATCAATCTCATAATTTCAAGTTTACTGAAAATGTGTAGAACACATTTATTACTCTAGTTTATCTAATCTATTTCACAAATTAGTGCCGATTTGTAAAAGAAAAAATAGATTTAGTATTTTTAATCTAAAAAGCTTCGTTTAATTTGTCTAAATGACATTATAATTACAAGGTAAATTAACATTCAAAGATAATCAAAGACAATTAGAAAATATCATGATAATGTAGAGGAAAATAATAAATCTCATGTTTCTCATACTTATTTTTTATCGAAAAAAAATTTGAGTAAATTAAAAAAATTGATAAATTTAATATTAAATTTAGAAATTTAGAAAATTCTTTATAGCAATCGTTTGAAAAATATTGGGAGGTCGATCTATTAGCCAAAAATCATTCATGTAAGAAACAAAGTTTGATACTTCAAATAAACATGGTCACGATATTTTTCAATCAACGCTATAAGCCCGCTATACGATCTTTACAAAATAATACTAGACACGTGTAAAGCTATCTAAACAGTTCTGACAAATAAGGTGTTGAAATGCGTCTAGTATAGGCCAATAACCACTTTAGAATTCGCATTTACTTTGTCATTAACGATTTCTTTTTTTGTCAGTAACACTTTCGTCCCCTCTTGACTAGCTCAATGCAGAGAGGAAAATGTGACGCAATTTTATTCGCGCGAACTGACACATGCCATAACAGATATAGAATTTTCTGGTAAATTCAAACTGATTTGCAAGTTTTTAATAATTCCTCATTTTACTAAAGAATTGTAAATAACCTTAAAGTGGTTTGCAAGGAGCTATCTTCACCTTGTGTAAAGCTAGAAAATAAATAACTTTACATAAAATTTTCATAAATCGATTTTATTTTTTTCGAACAACTCAAAAAAAATTAAATATTTTTCTCATATTCAATTAGATAAGTAAATTTATATTATTTATATGTATTATTTATTAAATGTATTCATAAATATTTATTATGAAAAAAATTCTTACAGGCTTTCTAAATTTCTGTTTAACCACTGTATAATTGTATTACGTGTTATTTGTTTTTATATAGGATTTTAAAAATATACTCCATGAGGCAACAACTAGGCTAAAACATGCGACAGTATGCTTACTACACTTCAGTACAGATAAATACCAATGGGAGCGGTTGAGTTACAAGTAGATTGAGAACAAAGATACCTATGAAATAATCGTATTGAAGCTGAGAGGTGTATTCCATGGAAGATGTCTATTCTTAATCATTCTTCCGTATCCTTAGGCTGTTCGTTTATTGTGAATTAAATACTTACCACTATTCATTGTATTTACTTTGACATTAAACTGTTTTGATAATTTAATTAAGTGTTTCTTAATATGGTTTAGTACTTATTTTAAATAATGAAGATACATATATAAATTGGATAATAATGGAATTTAAAAACAAAAAACTTTAGAAGAAACTAGTAGTGCCTTTACAAAGAGTTTTATTACTTACAACCTAAATCTATTATGTTCCTTAATAATTTAAAACACGTCACTTTTTCGAACATATGTATTAATTTCTTATGTTAATATTTAAGGCCATTAAGTAATGGTGTCATGATAAAATTTCTATTGCAGGTATTCATAACAAAACTATTGTATAATAAAAATAACTAACTAAAGTAAAGATAAATGTATTCATCAATTTCAAAACTTCATTTTTACCATAATTATTATTTAAATTTTGGGATACACTACACTGAGAAAAAAATTTAATAAAAATTATTAAACGTCTTGTAAAAATTACCATAATGTCTTGTAAAGCCATCACAATTTGTAAAAACCACAAAAATTACTATATTTTACGGTAAATTTTACAATACAGAATACTAAATTTTCCCATAATTCTAGCAAAATTTCTTATAAAGTATGGTCATTTTTTGGATTTTACAGTGTGGTGGCTTTACGAGACAGTATAGTAATTCTTACAAAGCATTTAATAATTTTTACTAAACTTTCTTCACAGTGTATTAATTAAAAATAAAATAAAAACGTTTGTTACAAAACTTTAGTCTTAATATTTTTATTCGTCGCATTTTTAATATTTGACATTAAAATACAATTTGCTAAACACTTATAAACGTTTTACATACTTATGGTTTTATTATTTTAGCTTTCAAGATTAATATAATCAATATAAAAAAATATTAAATTTGAGTGAAAGGTTTAAAATATTAATAAACGAACTTATAATTATTTATTACTTATTATTGCTTATTAATTATAGGAATTTATTTACGTAGGATAAAATCTGGATATTTTTTATGACACCATACCGGCAAACAGTATCTTGACTAAAATGTTACCGTACATCAAGCAGCATGTGAACTACTTTACCAGCGGTGTGAACCTCACAGGAGAAATGTGTTCTACTCCTTTAGAATAATATGCAATATTAATTCTAAAACTTTAATCATGCTTTTTTCGTTTTTTAATGTTACTGATTGATAGTATATAAAATGAGTAAAAATATCTTTTATTTTACAAGTATTTCAGTATGATAAAATTTTAAAGTAACAGTAAAATAAACGTTACATTAAAAGAATGTATTTTTTATTACAAAAATATCTGAATTTGGGAAATCTGCAAAATGTTGTGTTGGGTTCTTTTGAGAATCAATGGTAGCTTACCAGTTTTCTGTTTCGTTCAATTAAAATATTTGTTTTTCGTTAATATTATTTGAAATTTCAACAACTTTATACAAATTTCATTTCCAAATATTTTCAAATATTTAATTTCAAATATATAATTACATATGAGATGTATATATTATTTCATTTGCTAAGTAATGTTCCAAATGAACAATATGCTCTAAAACAGTGGCTTTACCTTAACAAAACGAAATTCTACAAATATGATAGAAACAATATATTTCAGTACTGGTTTTCTACTGTTGCTGCATGACGGCACAAACCACTGCCATGCACATATCGTCTGCACAGAATATAACTTTAAATCGAAATATACAAACCAAGCTACGTGATGAAATTGAGAAATGTGCACAAAGCCAATGTAGACTTAATCACAAGAATATTGTTTAGCTATAATATTTTAGAAAGACGAAATCTCAGGCAATTAGCCGCATATTCTCTTACTTTTACTGCTTAGTATTCCGAAGAATCAACCGGCTAACTCGTCCAAAAATCAAGAACTTTGAGGTAACATACATACTATGACGGTATTCCTAATTCCTTTAGTATTTCTGTCACTCAATTCTAGTGTACTTTATTTTTAATTGAATTTGAGGAGAAAGGAATTGTTGCTTTTTTGAAATACGGTTTTCATCTGCGAGAAACATTTAGAATAATAGAGTGAAAACAAACACATCTGAACGGTGTAGTATCACAACAATGCTAGAATAGCAAGTAAAAATATGAGTATTGCATCTGTATACGGTTTTCAAAAAGATAACTGTACATCAATTGTTACTTTTATATCAAAATATTTAGAACAAATTTACACATATCACGGCCTAAAAGCAGTCAAATTGTTTTGTAAGGTGCAACTTCCGGATACGTGTTTTCTTCTTTCTTATATCACAAATTCACAAAGTACGAAAAAATCGTGTACAATAAAAAAATGCCTTTGACGCACATTTTTATAAAAAGTTTTTTTTTAAATGGCAAAAAGCTCTCTCTTTCCAAGTCAGTTTCCTTTGGGATTCTGAAGCTTTGTAGTGTAGATTTTTTCTGGATTTTCTCACATATTTCAGCACTGTTTATTTTATTATTTTTCATTACAATTAATATTGATCCGCATTATAAATATGCATTTCAGTTAGAATATGCGATTTGATTGTTACCCAAATAAAATTTAATACCAAAAACAAATGATTCAATTTCTAAAATAACGTTAGTAGATATAACTTTATCATCCAAATTTCGACTAATATTTCTGATTTTAGAAAAATAACGAAATTGCACTCGAACCTCCATTTTTCGAAATAAAATTTTAAAACTCTTTTCATCTATGACAAATCAATATATATATCGACCAAAGCGACAACGGAATCCGCCACAGCATCCAGCGACTAATAATTCGGCTTTATAAAATCGTCAAACGGACGGAATCACATTAACTCCGGACGGAAAAACAACAAAAAACTCGCTTCTCGGCGAAAAAACAAATGTCCATTCGATCGCGTCTCTCGCACACATGAAACGTCATAAAAATACACAACCCTTAACACATACGTGTGCGTATATGTACACATATACATCCGCGCACGCGCTCGCAAAAATCCCTCTCACTCTAAAATTCAGCCGCGCATCCGATAAATACCGTGCGCTCGCGGTGGCAAAAAAGTCCTTTCCATGCGCCCACGCTCACACATTAATCTCCACACGTGTGTGCGTATATACATGTATTATACATCCTCTATCTATCTCTCTCTCTCTTTCTGGCGTATAAAACCGTAATCTCGAATCGCGGCACAGCTGCAGGCGCACGAGCGAGACGGAGCTGCTGCTGGGCGAGCGCACGCGGATAAAGAGAGATTGATGGAGTGAGGCGCCGTAAGGGAGGGTAGCACAGGTACACACCTACACACATACACACACATACACACACATACACCCACATACACACCTATATATATATATATATAGAGGAGCAGCTCGCGAAATTGAAAAGCACGCTCGCAGAGCTGCGGCCCGGGGGAGAGGTAAGGGAGAGGAAGGGGGAAGAGAGCGAGTGACAAGCGAAAGAGCGTGTCAGAGGGTAATCCTATTGGTGGACGGCGCAGCGTCGTGAGGTCGTACCGTCATTGGCTGGCGGTAGGCGTCTGGAGGCGTGGCTTCACCCTCTCTATCTCTCTTCCTCTCTCTCTCTCTCTCTCTTGGGCACACGTGCCCCCACCCGCGAGAGCATCCCTCGCGCGCTTCGATCTCCGGCGCGGGGGTGGAAAAGCCGCCGATTATACACCGCGAGCGCGGCGGCCGACCGCAGAGAAGAGAGAGAGAGAGAGAAAGAGAGAGAGGTAGCGCAACATGGCGGAGCTGCTGCGAGCTGCTGCTGCTGCTACCCGGGAGAACACTTCAGGAGTCGGAAGTTCGATTCGAACGATTAATTATTCGGCCGGGTAATGGGATGTAGGAGGGGGGGGGGAGATGTTTTCCCCTTCTTCGCCTTAGCGGAGGAGAGAGAGAGTGAGAGAGAGAGCGAGAGAGAGAGAGAGAGGAAGCTTGGTAAGATAGGAACGGGGTGAGAGAGAGAGAGAGAGAAGCGATTAACGCGGGGAGAGAGAAAAGCTCGGAGATGCGATACGCTCGTTCGCGAATATTTTTCCTCCGGGTGGTAAGGATTCGAGAGTTTTAATGGGGGTTTAATTTTTCGGTTTTTAATCGTACGAGAATTTGTTTTAATGTATATATTATATAGTAAAATAATTTTGACTATTATATAAAACTGCATATAAGATCAACAGCTTTTCAAAACAGAACATCACTCCCGAATACAACGGAGACCACGTTGGTAATTTATGTGTGAATTGATTCCTTTACGAAACAGGGTCCAAGTTGACTGCTTTTTATTAAAAAACAAAAATAGGCTCAATCAAAAATCTTGTGCAGTTTAAAGAAATCATCATTCCTGATGGTGGAAACTGAAAGGATTGATAGCTAAGATACAGCTTGTTCTACTACAGAAATACGTAAAAATAGTTTCTTATTATCTGTGACACGATTATTACATATCACAGTCATATTACTCTGTTTCTTATAGATAGTAAACAAAATTAAATCCGATTTGAAATAGAGAACGTATCACTCTATTTAAAAAAGAACTCAAATCAAAAACTACTTATTATGATGGTTAAGAGCGAGATAGATAAAATTTAGTAGAGAAATTACTGTATTCGATTACAGCTCTTAAAGAGCTAAATATAATAATTTATTTATATTGCGATCATACTTGTCGGTGTCTTTTACTGCTGTCGTCCTAATATAGGTCCCCAATTTTCACTTTGTTTTAGTATTGGATATTTTACCTCAGAAACATTTTGAAAAGAATCAACATGTATAGAATAGAATAGAATGTAAAATGTAACAAAAACGCAATGTAGGTAAAGATATTGCTAGCAGTTAAAATATTAATGCTAAAAATCGAAGAACGTATCATTTGAATTAAATAAATATTATTATCTAAAAAAATATCCAATCAAAAATATAAATCAATTTTTACTTTAACAATATGTAGCACACCATAACATAAAGTTTTATAACAACAACTCATTCGTATTGAATCTCCGTCACTCTTCATAATATTATACGTACAATTTTATACTCCGCACATGCGTTATTTCAGAGTCACTAAGCATATAATCATGTTTTCTGACCGTTAAATCACATTGCGGTTACCATTATACCTCCGATAACCATACGCACTGAATATTAAAATTAAAAATTAATTTCCATCATAATCTAAAATAACACACGTAACTAAAAAATTTCAAATACTACATCGTCATATCTCAACTATCAAAAAGAACAAACTACAAATTACCGAAACCTAATAAGTCGAGAATTACAGCTGTTGCCCCCCCCCCCTCCCCAAAAAAATACCATATTATCCAGGAAAATCCTCTGCTTTCTGGAAAATCCAGTAAACCCTTATATACACACGTATACGCTCAACAAAACTTGAACCAAGATGACTTCGCGCTCGACTTAATTCCAAAAACTCATCCCTTCCATCGCAGGTCAGCAAATAAATGACTATACGACACACACACACATATATATCCATTCCACGGTTCATCCACACCCACGTCCTTTATTTTTCACTCCTGTCCGCCCCTCCTCTGGTCATTCGATTTCCAACTCCCTCTATCTATCTCTCTCCCCTCTCTTCCTTTGCGCATGCGCTTGCGCATCTACCATCCACCCCCAATCTTTCTCTCCCTCTCTCTCTCGACGACGACACCGCACGTCAAACGTGCCGCCGCGGCTATAGGTTAAATCCTCGTCGCTGTACCTTCTCTCTCACTCTCATCTCTCTCTCTCTCTCTTTTTTTTCTACACCCCTGCGTCTTTGTACCCCTTGCGTGCCTCCTGATCCCGCCTTTCCCGAAAAGAGCGCCACAGCGACCAATCGGTACGCTCGTACCACGCCGCGCCCCCGCGTTGGAATCATCATCGCGTAGCAGCCTTGCGCCCGCGCGCGCGCGCTTCTGCTTGTGTTGTTTGACTCTCCGCTCTGTGCGTGTACGTGTATATACCGTAAGAGAGAGAGAGAGAGAGAGAGAGAGAGAGAGCGATTGCTATACTCGCGCGCGCGCGCATCGTCATACGGCTTGCTGCTGTTGGCAATTTTTGGTCCGCAGTTGATAAGTGGAGAAGCGTCGCGAGAGATGCTGTCGTGGTATCCGTATAGTGCTCTTGTTGGTCAAGCTGGACGTTGAACTTGGATTTTCCAGTGGATCTGATTACATCGGGAAAAGGAATTGAAGTTGATTTTGAAAGTGTGATTTTGTTTTGAGTGTGTTTACGGGTGGTGGAGAGGATAATTTTTTTATTGGTGAATCGATTGAGAGATAAACTTGTATCTGATGCTGTATAAAAAGTTAATTGTGGTACGAAGCAACATTTTTTACAAAGACCGTAATTTATCCATTTTCGGCGGGTACGTATACTACTAAAGTATATACGTGTTTTGTATATATGCCTGTAGTATAGCTGCGCCTGATTTTCTTAAAACAATCATCTTAGCCGCTTTATTTATCTTTAAAACTAAATCTGTTAACTTTTAAACTAAAGCCTATAATTAATTGCTTTCTATGGTATAGTAGGAACGCTTACTTTTTTTAACATCTATGATTTTTAACATCGAGTTAGCAATAATCGCATCTGCAAAGCTCAAATCGAACTCTTTATATATCGTAAAAGAAATAAGCAATTTGGATATTTTACTGTACACAGACACATTTTTTAAACGTCAATCATTTAGATTCTAATGTATAGAACGACATTTTTCATTGTACAGCGCGCAAGTGAGAACATGAATGGTATCGCCACGATGGGATCGTCGGAGGAGCATCACATTCATCACCAGCAGTCGCAAAACGATACGAGTTCTGAACATCCGAGGAGTCCCGCAAGTCCGCTGAGCATTCGACATGGTAAGTATGAAATTTTTTTCTTTGATATTATTTGAAAACCTATAAGATTTACGCGTTTTATGTATGAACCTTTTAAATGCTAATGCCGGAAGAATACACCAAAACAGAAGTTGTCAAAAGTGCCAAACAACAGAAAAATTCAACTAGTTTACGTTGTTGATAGCATTTGTTGAAACATAAGCGCCTTTTTACTCATCACGCAAGGAGTTAATATGTGGCAAATTGAAACTTTATTCCATTTTCTGAAACATTATGTTTCGTCCATTTCGAATGCAGTAACATAGATCTTTTTTTGTACTGAAATGAAATTCTTATTTTGATAAAATTCGATATTTACTTAGAAATTATAAATATTTCAAATCTATAAATAAAAATACACTGCTTCAGATTCGTGAAAAGGTCTTATCACTGTATAGCACATAATTCGACTAAAAATTCTGCTAACTTGTTGATTGGGTAGCAACAATGTCTTCTGAAAGATACTATATATATATATATATACATACTTCAAAGGCAAAATTTTATCTCATGAGCCAACAGTTAACTTTTTTTCATCTAATACAATTTAAAATTTTTCCAAAAATTTGGATATCTTACCCCAAAAACAATCTGTATTAACAATGAAAACAATTAAGCATATCATTAATCCTAACTAATCCACAATTATTTTCAAACGACGCACAATCTACCACATTATCCTCCAATCAATACATGAATACACAAACATCAACCCCCTTCCAAGCACTTCTCACTATCACTAATCTATAATCCCTTAAACGTGACGATACACAAACAAATCACATCCCTGATAACAATCACCACACGTGCCTCTAAGTATTCATTTCCACTCAACAGAAAATAAAGACACATTAACAAACCGATAAAGATATATCGAGCGTGCGCGCGCACGAATCAATTTGAAAATTACCTCCGGCAGGCCGTAAAGTTCGGGAGGTGGAATCAAATTACGTGATCGAAATGCCAAGTGCCGTCTTTAGCCTATGCCGGCGGCGGCGTCGGCACGTGCCACCTCCTCGTGTAAAATCCGCCCCCTACTCGCGGATAATCAACTGCAGGGTTGTACAACGACGGACTTGTTGTCTGTACTTGCAAGGGTGTACAGCGATTTTATCGCGAGATTCGTTAATCGATGACTGCTTTGCGCGTACATGAGCTGAATGGTATGTAACGGCATAGTTGTTAAGGATAAGATGCTAGTTCGCACGCTGGATTTGTTTTTGTTGTTGTTGTTATCGTTGATTCTTTGGAATTTGGGTGGCTTATCTTTATCGATTCGAGATTATTTATGTACCCTTTCGAATATTCTAGTAAAGTATTATAAACGGTGCCGACGACAGATAAGCAATAAATTATTGAATCAATAATTCAAGTTTGTATATAAATCTGTTTTTGCTATTTAATATTACTGTTTTACAAAAGATATGTTATGTTTGATATATATAATTTGTTTCCAATATAAAACCATTACTAAACGGGGTAATAATATACAGAAAACAAGGATTCTTTGAATTGAAATGTTAAATAAAAGGACACATAGATAATTCAAATTACACGGTCTACGCGCTTTGTTCATCGTTTAACGCTTCAATTATTATCTTCGTAAACTCGTTACAAATCATTCAATCTGCATTACAACTCACTCATAGTTTTAACACTTTTATCTCAACAAATCTCCTATTTCTAATACTACAGTCAACCATAAAACAAAAATTATCCAATACAATTTTTATCCCAAACCTCTATGCAAACATCCTGTGGAAAAAAATCTCCAAAACTTTCATTTCCTGCAACCATCGCGCGTACTTTTCTCCTGGGCGACAATTTATTCCAATAGCCGGGCAAGCGTTATACATTACCCTACTCAATTACAAATCGTTTACCCGCGCGTACCCGCGCGATAATATACTGCTTGTGCATGCGAGGGTATATATGTATATGGGCCTGGGCCATTAGACAAATGAAATCCCAAGCTGGGGAATGTGACGCGATTCGAGGGTCGAGAGCTACGGGCGGCAGTGGTGGACTATATAGACTATGAAATTGGCGGCTGTCGAGGGGAAGGGGGAAGTATGGAAAAAGGATATACCCGAGGGGCTGTGAGATGAGTAAACTAAAATGATACATTCTGACGGCGAGTCGCAAACAAAGTCAAAACGATCCAAGGGCGAATAGTGTATGTAGGTTCAGTAGAGCGGATGATTTTTATGGGATTGGTTGTTGTGTATAGTGGCAACGTAATATTTTAATTTTAGCTAATTTGATGCTTCGTGATATTGGAATTGTTTTAGTGATATTTAACTGTAACCGCTTCTTAAATTCCATCAGCATAAATCAATTCCACTGCTACTCTCCATCATCCACCAGTCCACCATTACACATTAAAATTTCCAATCCAACCATCAAACTTCGACCTAACCACTACCGTCTCTTCCTTACACTCCAACATTTTCCCATTCCCTTTCTCTATCAATCTTTAAAATGCAGAAATCGCGCTTGAAAAATATCGAACCACGCATATACCTTCTTCTCTTCCTCTCCTCATCTCTTCATCCAACTTTTTTACCCAACTCGCGTACACAATGTACTAAAGTGCACGAGCGCGTTTTACGCGAGAACCACTAG
>JAYJLV010077319.1:0-14783 GCA_036873485.1 Torymus texanus
AATATAATATCAATATCAAACACACATTTCTGGAAGTTGGGCATACGCAGAACGAGGGCGATTCTGTTCATGCAACCATTGAACGATATTCGTCGAGTAGAAAAATCTATTGCCCTGACGAATGGTGTAATACTATAACAGCAGCTAAGCAAACAGGTTCAAAATATGAGATAATTAAAATGACTTATAACATGATTTATAATTTTAAAAATTTGTCAGATAATTTGAATTGGACCAAAACTATACGAAAAAAAAATAAAATGTTGAATGTTCCATTGGGTATTTCAAAGGTGAAACAAGTAGTTGCATTATCTCTCTTAAAATAATGAGAAGAAAAAAATAAAAATTCTATATATGCTGATATAGAATTAAAAGTAAAATAAACGTTCGAATGTTAATTTATTGAATAATGAAATTGGGTTGATTTTCGGTATCACATGGCCTTAAATTTGAAATTCTAATGAAACTAAAGATTCCACAGACCCAAAATAAAAAAAAAAAGAATGTTCCAAAGACTAAACTTTTACAACTTCGTGTTTTAACCCTCTAAATACGATTCGAAGGTCAGAATCGGTCTACCAGATCTAGATTTCGTATAATATCTAAGGAAGAATATTTTTGCGATATCTTAACAAACTAAGCAAAAACGATTTTTTTATTTATTTTTTCAATAAAATAATGTAGCATTGCTTTCCTTCATAACCAGCTTGGAATCATCCTTTTACAATTATTGTTATTTTTCGAGATTTAAACGCATAAATTTTGCAATGCTACATTATTTTGTTGAAAAAACTAAGCACATTATTAGCATATAAATGGGCTTTATAAAAGCAATAGAATGTTTTTAATAATATGGTAAAAGATTTACCAACTCGAAAATAAATATAAAGAATAAAAACATATATAATTAATATAGTAATAAATCGTTATTAATTCTTAGTCATTAATACAATGTAAAATTTCATTGCAAATAAGTTTTACAACGAATATAATTATTCACCTCATACAGTAAGGATCCATGTTGGAAAAGTTAATCCAGCAAATTGCTCACAAAACGTTTATTCTCACAGCTTCTGGCAAAGCTAATTAATTTTAGTTTTTCTATACGTTTGGTACACTCCCGTTATGTTCACGAAAGCTTTGAATGTTTGTCCATCGTCTTTTAAGCCTGAAATGAAAACAGATCAAATTGCATAAGAAAATTCATTAGTCGGGGACTTTGTAAACATGTGTCCAAAAGCATTGCTTGTCAACAAACTTTTTATCTATTTGGAATAGAAAATATCTTTGTAGATAAATATATCTAAGAATTTTTTTTTTTATGTAATAGTATGTAATTATCATGTTTACTACTTTTAGAGCAGTACTTAATTGTAAAAAAAATTGTTGCTGTGCAAGGTCAAAATTATGCAGATTTAGAAAATTTTGTAACATTTTGAAAGAAAACTGAAATTTGAAAATGATCTAAAACAGTAGCTTATAGAAAATCACAGTTATGTAATGATAAAGATTATTGTGTAAGAGAATCTTTTCTCGTTAATTTTTTAAATGTCTTTTACGAGCTATTACACGAAGTGATAAATGTTATTGTTTTCTATCTCGTCGGTTAGAATCTGTATCGTAGATGTGTCTTTTCTGAACAACATTGGCATTTATTTTTTAAAAAAGCTGCGAATTTTCTATATTCGCTGTAGGTAGCGCGTATAGAAAAGATTGACGATTCATTTGTCAGATGATAAGAACGTGATCTTTCGCCACAAAGTCAAGCGCACGTGCAAGCGCGTGTGTTTTGCGCAATGTCGCGCGAAAGTTTACTTTTTTTGTTCTCAAGTAAATCAAACTTTCAGAGGGCTCCTCGTGCATGGCTACGCGATGAGTAAAAGAAAAAAGAGAATGAGAAACAAGATGGGGGGGGGGGCGATATTGGCGTGGTTTTAAGTAACGATTGCTATTGACAGTTGATCGCGTTCCTTTCGCTTCTTGTGATCGACATTTAAACGTGGAATGTTACCACATTAAGACTCTAATTCCTAAAGATCATTGCAAATATAAAAACTTCTATTCACTGTTCTTTTAAGATACCTGTACTTCTATCATCACGTTACTTTTTTAATCATACAAGATAAATTAAATATAATTCTTATTATAACGTTTTAATAAACTTTTTTATAAGTTTGTTAACACTTATTAAAGAACACCTTTCACAGTATGGATTATACTATGGGCTTACATTGTACAAAGAAACGATGTTTTTGCATGTTTTAAATTTTCTCATTTTATGATACGTAATTGTTCTCTCGTGGATTTTTATACGAATTCGCCAAAATCATAAAATTACAATCTTATTTAATACTTCAAGTCAATAAAATATTTGTATCTTTTATGAAATCGGAATAATTACTGCACACGGAGAAAAATGTTTGAGGAAAAATTAGTACGTAATCTATTAAAATTTACTATACTCCGTAGGAACGGGGGAACAGACAGGAAATATAGCAAAATTTTATAGCTTTTTAGTCACGAATTTTTACTATACTCGAAAGTAAAGCAAAAATTCATATTAAAAAAAAATATTTTACGCGGTCTACTTTACCGACCTCACCTTTCACATACATACTAAAGCTAAAATAAATAAGAAATAATATTTTAATTTTTGAAAAAAAAAAAAAAAACAAAAGAGACTCCCCGCGAGTGGATTCGAATCCCAGCCTGCTGATCTGGAAGCCGCAATCTGATTGCTACACCAACTGGTGCTCATACGCACAATGTTTCAACTCGTCTAAATATGCTACACCTAGCCTCTTCCCCTAAGAAGAACATTAAATTTAAATTAATTTATTAACCATATTTGTTCGGAAATAATGCTCTTGATGAGTTTTTGGTATTAAAAAATAATTGTTCAAACATATAATTTATAATATTCTGATTAGTTTTGAAGAAGAAAATTATAAATACATTTCTTTTGAGGTTATTGCCAAATAACAACATTAGCAGATGATTCAGCTAATTTTTACTATACTGACTCGTAAAAATTGATACCCCGTCTATCAAATATCACGATTTCGAAATTTTACTATACTACAGAGTAAAATGTATGTACTTATACAATCTTATAAAATGTTACAAAATATACACTAAAAATTACTTTATAATATATTAATTCTTTAAAATGAAAATTTTTACTACACGACTGTAGTAAATTTTATAATGTTTCTTAGAATTCATATTACTTATTACTAAAAATATATTAAATAACTTCAGAATGCAAGTCTATCCTCCTCGAACTAGAGAGTATAGTAATTATTCATTGAACATTTTTCTCCGTGCATAATTTAAGTTCATAAAATTCACTTACACAGAAAATCTGAGAAGATAAAAAATTTTTCATGAAAGTAAAGAATATCTTTCGTTTTCTCCAAAAGCTTTTTTATTTTTAACTTTTAACGTTATTAACAAAAATTAAACTCTTTTTGTTCATTCCACGAAAACTGTGATAAAACATTATCTAGTTTTTTAATGGGAATCTTACTAGATCTGTCTAGTTATGTCGAGGCCTTTAAAATAACCACTATAACTTGTAAGTAGAAAGGGCTCGATAAAACTAATCAGACACATTTCTATTGGAGAACACAGTCTTTTTAATGTAACTATAAGATTATAAACTTCATTTAAATTATATATATGAGATATAGGTTCTTTGAATTGAGAAATAGAATGAAAGTATTTATTTCTAAATGTGATCGATATTATATACAACGTACATAAAATATACATAAATACTATTACTGCTACATTTATAAATACATTATGAAAAAGTGACAATGAACGGTTTTTAATGTGCGACTTTTCTCATCCTAAAGTTTCTTTAGACGAGGTAAAAATACATATTTTTTAATAGAAATTAGTAATTATTCTCAGTACATTATACAAGTAGTTTTTTTACTTTTTTTTTATGTGTGTAAATCTTTTAGATAAAAAAATAGAAAATCAATGTGGGTTTTAGTGTAAAAATCGATACCGACTTACCGTCTCAAAGTTTCACTCACTTATAAGATATAAAAATAGTTCATATACATTTTTCGCCTTGTCACAGAAGAAACTTCGCTATACGATACAATGAGTGGGTTCGAGGAAATATTATAAAAACATGTTTTGAAAGTCAGAAGTTTAGTATGCAATATTTTTAGAAAATTATGTTATTATAGTATAACACTTGAACATAATAAGTGATGAGCAACCTCGTAATGAATTCGCGAACATTGCAAAAGCTGTTTTATCAAAATTTAGCTAAGTATAAGAAAAAAACTTAATTTTATTTATTTAAACAATCGAGTTGTATTTATAGTTTAGGAATATGATTGCAGCAAATATCAAATACTGACAGTTGGACGAAAAAGGTAATTTTTAATTTTGCTTGTATTACGAATTTTACAAGTGGTACGAGTTTCCATTCGTAATATTTTTGAAAAGTACCATTTAAAAAATTTATTTAAAAAAGACAATGTATTGTGAATATGTAAATTTATTCGTTGTTTATTTTTTAGTGGTACAAGGTTCAACTGCGATTGATTTAAATTTATTGCGCCAATATTTTTGCATGACTTTTAACTCATAATATTTCATGTCATAATGATTTATGCAAAAAAAAAAATAAAAAAATAAAAATGAGTTGCAATAGTATTACTATAATATCTAATGAAAAGAAAGACCAGCTAAATGACGTCTTTTACAAGTAAAATTTGAAGTGATACCTTTTAACATCCAAGCGTCAATATGATACTTGGCAAGTTTAGTATGACATCATGATTTTTCTTAAAAATTTGTTAAAAATACTAAAAAATTTTAATTTTTCAAACAAAATTTAAAATCATGTCATTTGATATTAAAATTTGGCAAATAAAATTCGGCTACATTTCTTTTTGTGAAAAGGTTCCGATTTCATTTACATCAGACATGAAACTGCAAGAAAACAACGTGGTTAAATCGATTTCTAAAATGTATTTATGAAATGTATTTTAAGTGCCATCGTAATCGAGGCAAATCCCTCGAGAAACAAGAAAACTGTCACATCGCGCGAGTATAAAGTATGTAGAAAAAGTAATCGCAGCGCGTCTCAAGACACGTGCTTTGCTCGATGTTATGTCACTAATGCCTGGCTCGGAGGTAATTTGTTATCCTGCACTCGTCTTTATGGATGCGCTATTTATTCGCGTATATAAGAGCACTCTTAATATATCGATCGTTACTGCATTATACTGTACCGATATGTATTGGCTGTCGTAAGAGATCCTGCGTCGCGCATATGTCATCATAATTTCCTCCGCTGCGAGCTTATTAAGCATATTCGAATTGTCAAGAAACTTATTGGGTATGTTAGTCATGTTACTTTTTACTTTTTTTTTGCTTTGTCTACCTGTTGCACGATGTGATATAGATATACAATGAATGAGACCGTATTGTAACACATGGTGCGAAAGCTTTTTTTTGTCTTTTGTTCTGTTTGTTATGTTAAAAACGGTTAATTTTTCTTTATAATATAAATTCTTATGTTCTAATGGTTACAAGAGAAGCTGGAAAAATAGTCATTGTAAACATAAGATTGATTATATATCGAAATGTACAGTTAACAATTAACGGTTTCTATTGGATTTTTGCGAAAAGTTTACTGAATATGATCGAAGTCCGAGACCGATTTTATCTTTTGTTTCTTTTTTATATTGAAAATTCTCAATAACTTTGTAATTGTTATAAATAAATAGTCAGTATATTATTTATCAGTGTTGAATTCCAATTGTTTCATAACATTTATAACGTTTTTTACAACTTTATTTTACTCGCAATAATTTACTCTCGCAGTATCAGTATTACGGTATTTGTTTTTTATTTTAATTTTTATAATATTATAATGAGATTTTATAATTATTGCGCGATTAGATTTGTGTATTACGTACAGTATCATTAATCAACATATCGAACAATGATAATATCAAACAATGTATGTACAGCTAATAGAATATTATTGAGTGATTAAAATATTGATTTTGTTGTATCTGTATCGATTAGTATCCTAAAGAGTGCAACTGATAAATTACACGATAAATAAATATAATCCGATTTTGAAAGTAAACTAAGCATGTTCGATTTAGTACACCGAGAAATTAATTACAAATGATGTGTTGATATTGAACGTTTTTTAAACAAAATATAGCCTTGCAATGAATTTCTGCTTCGAAGGCACAATGGAAGAAAAAAAAATAATATAGCGTTGAACGCGGGAAATTCATCGGTTGAGAGTTTTCAGTCTGTTTTGTGAGGGCCGCAGATGCTTTATACCGAGCTGAAGGTTAAGGCTTGTGCTCCTCTGGCTTTTCATTGCGCCTTGTGAGCGAGATAAAGAGGGTGCGCGTTATACTGGTACGTCCAGATGTAACAAAATCGGTAAGCTCGATACGCTGTTGCCGCGCTCAACTTCTTTCTTCGGCACCCTGAGAGCCTTTGTTAGACAGCGAGAAGGGCTGATTTTTCCCGAGCTCTGTAGAGCGCGAACAAAGCCATTGGTCTGACGAACGATCGGCGGGGTTGTCATTTTTTTCGGTGCGTCATCATATGCTTCAGAGAGAAATGTATTGAAAAAAAATCCGATCGAACGGTTTTCCGAGCTTTTCTTTCTTCCATTGTTTTCAGTGAGATATGTGTGTGTGTGTGTGTGTGTGTGTGAGCGCGATTTTTTTACCAGGCGTCGCTGCAATTTTCGCGTTACTAAAGCATAATGCCTTGTTTAATAATAACATTCCTGAGATATAATGTTTTTTGTTAGATTGTGAACGGAACATAAGTTGAATGGAATGTTTTATTTGGCCCTCTACAAGAAAAAATTCAAAGTGTCTTACGCATGCATATATAGTCATCAGAACCTGCTCATTCGTTAAATTGTTTTGAAGAGCAAATAAATCTAAACCATCAGCCTATTGGATACTCGAACTATTTTTTTCCTTAATAGAAATGCAATGTCATTTCTATCCATAAACTTTATCTAATGATAGTGAGAAAGCTATATTGCAAAATAATAATATAGAAAAGTATGCCCGCAAACGGGGGAAGTCGGCTAGTAGTAGTGGTAGACGGCTCGGCGTTCGTTATCACGCCGATTGGTCGGGCGTAATCGCGCGCGAGCGCGCAAGCTTTCACAAACACGTGCCTATCGTCTTACAGTCTTTAAACACTCGGAGAATCAGGTGGCTACAGCATCAGTAGATCAGATCTGCAATCTACCGCTTCGCGCGACACTTTTTTCAACGTACGGGAAAATAAATTCGAAAAATTTCTTTTGTCTAAGAAATTTCTCGTATTGTCCTATTTGCTGCAAATTTCAGAAAATTTTCACCATTGTTAAAAAATCTCGACTTTCTCGAGCATTACATAACGTAACTTCTTTGACACACTTGAAAAAATAACATTTCTTTGTTGTTACCGTCGGTTAAACGTGGATTGAATTCGTCGTAATATCTACTATAAGAGTATCCTATATTAGAAATTTTCAGAATTTCAACACGGCAATTTCTCGATCAGTGGGTCGCTGACCTACCCTAACATTGGGTAGGCGTATATTTAGTCGCGCCTGCAACGACATGCAAATTTCTAACTGAGTTTATATAGCTTTGGCGACTTCGTTCGTTGCTTTCTCGATAAAATCACTCTGATTATATTGTTCGTAAGATCGTTTGATATTAAATGCTTAGATAGAGTTGTCACGCCATGCACGATAACTGACTCCAGTAGCGAAAACTCTTTCGTCAGACGTATTAGTTCAGGTTATACTTTGCGTGCCACACGTTCTTTCTCTTTTTTTAACTCGTCGCTGTCTCGTTCGACGACCTTGGAACGTTAAAAAAAAGCGACAAAAAAACGAAAGAGAAGAACAATGACCGGAGGTGCGTTTCTTAATTTTGCAAGAGCAAACGATGCTTTCGGACACATGACAGCAGTCGAGGTCGACTCGGAGTGACAGGGGGAAGTATATATTGGAGAAAGTACGTTGTTAGGACTTACCTGGAGAAGACGGAGGCTCGCGGTATTGACTCTTGGCTACGGGGTTGGATTCAGCAGTGTCCCGCAAGAAGCGACGTCTGGCGATCCGTTGGTGCCGCCCCGCACGAGGAGTGAATCCACTCTCGCTGCGTGATGCGAGCTGCGCGGTGGTCGAGCCACAACTACAGGCTCGCGCGCGCGCCTATTCTCCGCTATAGTCCGGCTGCGCGCTGGCGAAGTGGCGAATCAGTCAACTCTCGGCCGGCCGCGCGCTACCGAGGCGCGCAGACACAGACGCGCGCTCGCACACGGACACGATATGTCCAGCCGTCACGCGCACGCGAGGGACGAGCTGCGAGAAAGAATTTTTTTTCGCTGGACTCTACTGTACCTGCTCCCCTCTCTCTCTCTTTTCCTCTCGCTCTCGTCCTTCGTCTTCGCCTTCGCCTTGTATATGTATATATATACACACACACAGTCACGCAGGCGCTTTTATTTTTGAGAAGCCCCAAGCGCAGCGTGCCGCCGACGAGGCGAATAAAAATTCCAAATAATATTGTATTCGCGACAGTTGCGCTGCGGCTGTATATATGCAGTACGCCTGCAGCAGCGCTCTCGCGTTGCGTAAGTGCGTGCGCGCACGCGAGGATGCATTTTTACGGTAAAAGTTTTAATTGTTGGAAGGACAGTAGTTGTAGTAGTAGTAGTAGCGCGAATGCCCGAGCTATATGTATACATGGACGCAGAAAGTTCTAGCAATGCCGCTGTAAAAATGCCCCGGAGACGATGCATCGCCTCGAAATCACTCGTTAAAGCGTTTACGGCTGTTTATGTGTGCGGGTGTTTGCGCGCGCGCGAGAGCCAGTTAAAACATTTGAACGACTTTAGCCTTTTATTATCATTAGTCGTATTTCCTTTTTAATTAAATAAGGAAATTGTAAATAGATTTTCCCGATTCATTTTCAATTATGGATTATTATACGTCTAAGCTTCATTTTTTACAGCATTTGAAATTTCTACCTTGGAAAGACAATGGAAAAAAATAATGCAAAGAAACGGAGCAAATATACATCGGCAGCGAGACGACCTACAACGTCACCGTGCTAGTATTATACGAGTTCACGAGCTCGACTCTATAAGAGACCCTATCGATCCTTACCAGTTGCTTCATTCTACATAGCTCACAACTCTGATTTTCGCGTTTTAATCATTTTCTTCAAATATAGGAGGAATCACTTTATTCTACATTTTATGATTTTTTTAATATTTCGTTTCAAAACCATTTTTATTATTACTGTTAAATAATTAAATTTTAATATATATTTTATCCGACATAAAAATAATAATATGTATTTATACACACTTTTATAACAAATCCATCGTTTAATTCTTTCGCACGTTTTCAAGATTGTTTTCTACGAATTTTACTTGGAGGAAATTTTCAACTCTATGCACATTCATGGATATATTATCCAAACAATCGAAGCAAAGATTTAAAAAGAAATATCTAGCAAGCCTTTGGAACAATACATGCGTCTTTTACACACTTCGCATAAAAGACTTTATAACATTAATATTGAAACAAACTTTTACAAATCACGTTAAGAAGTTGTATATAGGATCGTCTACCAGAAACCAGTAAGCGGAGCATTTTTCGCGTAATATGCTCTCAGTTTAACTCGCTCAAAATTATCGTTGAGGCTCTTGGAACAAAAATTGGTAGATTTTTTCCTGCTCTTTCCAATTAGGCTGTTGCGTTTTCTTCGAAGTGCTTTCTTCCAGACAAAAACTTGATTTGAAGGTTCAGAATAATTTTCCTAAATGAATGCCATTTTCGACATTTTTCCATTCGATATTTCAAATCTTAAGCTACAAAACTTAAAATGTTCAAGTTGAAGAAATGAAGGGTTTATAAGTAATAACATTGCACGCATTACAGCCAAGTATTTATTTCGTTGTTTCACACTTAAAATATATTACATACATAACACAAATCATCTTGTTTGTTTATTTTCTAATTTCTTATATCTCAACTTAATTGAATAAGTTCTTTCCTCAAATTTCAATTTCTTTACTTTTATGATAGGTGACTTCATTTTTTTAAACACTGATTTTCTTATTTGAATCCTTGAGCGAGTTCTTATCTATCGAAGAATTAAGTTTTTTTAGGTTTCTTGAAAATAAGTACGTTTTTATTGACCAAGACGCGGCCCAATCATTTCACACGGATGTTTTATAATATATTTGTCGCGTGTGCAAATGCATGAAAGTGCTACTCTGCTTTAACAGAAAAATCTTCATGATAATGAAAATGCTGATGGAAGTGGTTGTTTTTAAAATATTCCAACTCTGTACGAAATAAATTGACCAAAAATCTACGATAGTTTTACAAATTTTTAAATTTAATTCTCTACAATAAGGGTTCACTGTTGCTAAACTATACAGATTAGTGTTTTAGAGAAATAATTGTGCCACGCCTTGGACAATAAAGATGTACTTTTTGAAGAAACCGAAAGAAATTCAAAATTCTCCGTAGGATAAGGACTTTGTCAAGGTTTGCAAATATGAAGATCATTGTTTAAAAATGAAGTAAGTTATCAAAAAAGTAAAGAAATCTAAATTGGACAGAAGAACTGCTGAATTAAGTTTAGATATAAGAAATTAGAAAATAAACAAACAACATGATTTGAAATTTAAATATGTGTATATTCATAAAAAATAATTTTAAGTATGAAATAACGAAAAAGTATAAAACATTAATACCGCGATTATTTTTTATATTAAAAAATAATAGCATTCTTCTAGGAAAATCATCCTGAACTTTAAATTCAAGTTTTCGTCTGAAAGAAAGCATTTAGGCGAAAATGCAATAGCACCATTGGAAACAGCTGAAAAAATTTATCGATATTTTCTATTTATTTTTTCCATGAGCCTTAGCGTACGTTTTTTAAGCCGAGCGCATTTTACGTAAATACGTCTGGCGCATTATCTCTTGCTGCTTTCTGGCAGACGCTTCTATATATATATGAGTCATTTCACGTCAACTGTTGACGGTGAAAATTTCAAAATTGCTCAAAATTTGTTTACATATTCCAAATTATCCCCAGAACATATCCCTAAAGTTTTAGAGAAAAATATTCAATCGTTCAAAAGTGAGAATTAATTGAAATTTTAAAAATAATGTTCAATTTTCATGATTTATTAACTCAGAAATGTGATACTTTTTGTATAGCACATTAAATGGAAAAAAGTTTATAAATTATGAGTAGAATTACATAGAATTTTTAAGATTTGATCAAACAAATTTTTGTCTTTCATCGGTGAAAAGCAATTCTTCAATTTATGTAAAAGGCGTACTCGACATAATCAATTTTTGTAATAAAGTCCAAAAAGTACATTTAATTTATTATCTTTAAGAAAACAATATGTTTTTGATGGTTGAAGGATACAGAAAACAGCTATGGACTTTTAAAGAATAAAAAAGAAGGCAAAAAATGTGTTTTTCAATTTTCATGATTTTTTTAACTCAAAAATGTGAAACTTTTTGTATAGCACATTAAATACGAAAAAGTTTATAAATTCTAAGTAGAATAACCCAAAATTTTTGCAAATTGAGGTATGCTCAAAAAAGACCAAAAATGTGTTCTTTTAATTTTTTAAAGAATAAAAAAAAGCAAAAAACACATTTTTTGGTCTTCTTTGGGCATACCTCAATTTGAAAAAATCCTAGGGAATTCTACTTAGAATTTATAAACTTTTTTTGAAAATCTTAAGAGTCAAAATTATATTATGTAAATGTAAGATAATCAACAATTAATAAGAAAGATGATGAGAATGATTTATAAGATTTTTAATTTAAAAATTTATTTACAAAACTCATATAGAAACGTTTAAAATACGAAACCAAATGGCAAGAATATGTTATCGGGTTTCGCATAAAAAGTGACTATAGGATGAGCTGGCGTACAAGTTTCATCAGCTGATCGGCGAGCTCGTTTCTGTGCAAAGCAAACAAGAGAAAAAAAGCTAAGGCGAGGAGAAAAGAAGAAGAAGTAGAGAGCAATAATGGCGGAGATGCTAAGAACGAGAGCGAAAGATATTTTGCCTCCACGATGAACTAAGTATAGAAAGAACATACTCCAAATAAAATAGCCGTGTGAAAAGCAGATTGCATTTTGTTTTTTTATCAACAATGGCATATACAGTGCCAACTCGTGGATTGGACAGCTCGCCTGACAGCTACGTTGAGTATATAATGTTAAAGGGAAAGGCATGAGGCGTTAACCCAAAATGCTAATCCATAAAATTACCAAGCACGATGATTATGGTAAACAAGTATTTCCTGCAGATAGCTTCTAGGTATTTCTAATCGCAGGTATTGTCGAAGGAATACGTGTATAACTTCGTTTTCTATACAACCAATTGGAAAGAAAGATTTTTTTCTTAGCGCTAATAATATAAAATGGCATTCGATGTAAAGTGCATTGGATAGCTATAATACCGCGTATAAAATGTCAACTTATAAATATTTCATATATTTCATAAGACAGAACTGCTTGGAATTATTAGTTCTCCCTGATATTATCAGTTATATCATTTTATTTCTTATATGCAGAAAAACCAATTGGGTGAAAAAACTATTTATTTGTATTGGGTAAGCATTCTGGTGTAGTTGACAGCTTTGAAAAACTAGTGCAGTATGGCATCATCATAATTCCTAAAACATTAAGGCCTAAAAGTTATGGCGAATGTCATTTCGTGCTGTCAATTAGTTACCAACTAAAAAAAGTTACTAAAATGACAAAACCAGTTGAGCTGCTTTTTCTGCGACATGTGCTACTTATAAAAGCTCGAGTAAAGTTTTATTAACGCGAGGAGTTTGTGTGTATATTTTTTGCTATCTTGGAAGAGTGTCGAAACGTCGCGCGCGGCGCAAAAGTGTAGACGAGCAATCGGCGTTAATATCCGCGCTGTAGGTTGCAGTGTTTCGCGAGCTCACTCGATAGCCGGGCGTTTACATGGTTAATGTACTCAATCAACAGCGCACGCCTCGCGCGTGTGCAAGCGACCGCGCACCCATGCCGCCCCCGCGAGTGCGCGCGCCTGCCTATAGAGCCGAGGCGAGCTCTGTAAGAAGACACCGAGCGAGAGCCGTTAAAGTCAAATCAACGGTTTCTTGACAATTGCAAAACTCCCGCCCGCCCGCCTGCCTGTTTGTCTGCCTGCCTGTCTGGACGTTTTCTTCTCAACAATCCAGCCGATTACGAAATAATTCTCGCTTTGTTAACTTTTATTAGATTTTTTTGCAGACTTGACCCTTGTCACTAAATGTGCACACATATCATTCAGCTGTCTGCCTCACTTAAAAAGTTTTACAACTATGTGATTCTCTGCTTCTCTCGTATCAATTTATATTTGCGTTTTAGCTTGAAATGACTATTAGAATTTAGCATACACTATATACATTCAAGCTTACAGGCAACATTTCCCGTATATGCTACATTCAACTGCTTTATACCGTTATTTCAGTTATTTTGCTGTAAATCATATATTTCCAAACCAAAAGTTAAACCGTAATTTTAACGAGTTGATGTATAAAGTCAATGATACCAAAGTAACTAAAAATTACATTTTCCAAATGTAAAATTGAAGATTAAAGTTGCAATTACTAGAAAAAATATCAATTTTTAGTGTTCTTAATTAACTGAAGTAGATGTAGAGCAATATTTGAATACTTTGAAAAAACATTCATCCTTTACACTATTTAAGAAATGTATAAAGTCTCAAGCCACACAGTCGTCTTGCAGTACTTATAGTCACAAATGACACATAAAGACTTCTTTTACAATAGAAGAACTAAAATAACGTTATTGATCCCCGACAGTATATACGGTATTGACAAAAAGTAAGAAAAACCTGTTTATTATTTATGTCTGTTTCAACTGTGTTTCAATTTCCACAATAATCAAACTTACTTAATGAAAATATGATTATATATGTGTACATTTCACAAACGAATCTAAAAGTCATGTATGATGGATTAGTACTATTCAACTGCAGTATTATATAATATATCGGAGTGTAATTAAAATTTAAGAGTAATTTTAGCTAAATGTAAAACTGTATTAGAAACTATGTATATTTTATAAAAAGCTCACATTAAAAAAATGATTTGTTTAAAATCTTCTAGAAGTAATCTTTTTGTAGAAAGTTTAAAACTAACCAATCGAGTAATGAGAAGCAGAAATAATAAACTTAAATGCCATATTGAAAAAAGAACATAAAAAATACACATTGATCCGAAACTTTTTGGGACCTTCAATATTTAGTGATCACGCTTATACACGGGATCCCAGTTGTAATACTCAGTTTTCCCTTTGAATTCACCACCATTTTTATGGATTACACTGTACAATAACAGGCTAATTAGACTTATTGTAAAACAAAGCTAATTATGAGTTGAAATGAAGTAAACGGTAAATTATCCATACTTACCTATATATGATAGTATTACCTTTAATATAGCGATTAATAACACAGGCACATAAAAAATAAAAAGTTGTCTGTTCCAGAAGACACATCGTCATATCCTTATAAATTTAGATGCGCTGATCTCAAATATGACCTCAATATCGGTCTATCACATCAGGATTTTGAGATACCTATAACTCTTAAAACTTCGGGGTGTCTCAATTTCAAGGTCAAATATATTATTTTTTATTAATTTATCAGTGTTACTGTGTAGTACTAATCAT
>JAYJLV010077330.1:0-14780 GCA_036873485.1 Torymus texanus
AATAAATAAATAAATAAATAAATAAATAAATAAATAAATAAATAAATAAATAAATAAATAAATAAATAAATAATTTAATTTTCGTTCTCTAGTGCCAGAATGGAAAGCAACTAAAATTTTGTTTTTGTAGCGTAAAGTAATTGTTGTTGCTAGTATGAATTCATAGCAAATCACTTTTAATGAATATCGAAAATTTCGTCGGTATTATTTTAAATAATGTTAGAATAATTTTTCAGAAGGTGTTAAAAATTTGGGACTAAAATCGTGAATAAAAGTAATTTCGAACAGTAGAGAAACTTTTTGGATACAAATATTTTGGAAAATTTTAGGTCGGAATATTTTAGAGTGACTTCTTTCATCTGATGATGGATTTTGACAATGTTAGTTCTGTTTGCTATGCTCGTCATGGAGAAATTCTTTCTCCCGATGCGTGCTTAATGTTACTTGCTGGAGACAAATAGGGATTTCGCTTAGCGATCTTTGGCACCTGGCTTTTACTTGCATTGCTTTTGGCTTGAATGTCCTACTTTTATTGCTATTGATTCTTGTTTTCTTAATGCTTTGCGTATGGCGCACAAATTAATTTAAGATAATATGAAATTTGACTTGTATGGTACAAGTGGTAGCGAATTTTAATATTCTCTTGATTGTAGTCTCTAAATTAAAGAAATTTCGTTTGCTTAATCGTTAATAAGTCAGTTGAAGAAGCAAGTTGTTGTCTATTATAGCAGATTAGTATTGAATTAGTTATGAAATATCATTCGGCAGTACTCGCGTTTCTACAGTTGTATGTAATCTAAGTTGTTTTGTCGTTTATAGTTGTTGTTGCAATTCGAAACTACTTCGAGGTTGTAG
Organism: Torymus texanus; assembly: GCA_036873485.1. Taxonomy (NCBI): domain Eukaryota; kingdom Metazoa; phylum Arthropoda; class Insecta; order Hymenoptera; family Torymidae; genus Torymus; species Torymus texanus. The sequence goes on from JAYJLV010077330.1 coordinate 856, forward strand.
ATCATACGAAGAAGGTCGGTAGTTGGACAGAAAACCGAACTGGAATATTTTTTTTTGTGTCTTACTATTATTTTGAGACTTTGTTAATAGTCATGTACAGATGTGTTTCGAGAAACATGTCGATATTATTCTCATCAGCGAGCAGTATCGTAACAGAGATAGAGGAACCAGGATGGTACATGGACCACCTGGGCACCGCGGCCATCTGGAACCATGATTCGCGAAACAACCCCATCGCGGATCATGGGAGCGGCAGTGGCTTCATTTTCGTGAGGCATAAGCGAACGTACTACGTTAGCGTATACCTTACCCCAAGCCAGTTAATCGGCGAATACCAGACTAAACTGAAGGGCCTGCAAGATGCAGTCCGGTACACGCAGGGCGAACTGGTCATCGCCGGGAATTTTAACGCCAAAGCTCCGGAGTGGGGGGAAGCCCTGTCGGACAGCAAGGGCCGCCTAGTCATGGTTATAGCTAGCAGCCTCGATCTGGTGGTACTCAATCAGGGTACCACTACGACCTTCAGACGGCCGGACTATAGTAAGACGATCGTAGACATCTCTCTGGCGAGTCAACGCCAAGATGCGCTAATCGAGGGCTGGCAGGCGATCGAAGACTACACGGGCAGCGACCATATGTACATCACGTTCCGTGTACGTAATAGCAGGCCAGCCTCAATTCCACGCAAGCGCGTTCCACCTTGATGGAACATTGATAACATGAACCCTGAGAGACTATCCTCGGCAATAGAATACGGAAAGCAAGCCCTGGAGGAGATCCGGGGAGTACTGCCGCTACCTGCGCAGAGGCGGTCCCCAGAAAACCATCGTATCGGACAAGAGGTCCTGCTTACTGGAGGACGGCCGAAATCACGGAGCTTCGCAAGACGTGCCTGCGGCTACGCGGCAGAACGCACAGGGTCACAAGACGCCACCAAGATCCAGCCCCCTTGGCCGCAGAGTAAAGTGCGGCCAAGAAAATCCTCAAAAGGGCCATAAAGTCCAGCCAGCAGCGATGCTGGCAAAAGCTGGGGAAAGAGCTAGACACAGATCCGTGGGGACTAGGGTACAAATTCGTTACACGTAGCGTCATTCGCCTCATCAATACCCCGAGATGCGGTAACGATCAATAACATCGTCGATACCGTTTTTCCCGAAAATTCAAGAAGACCGGATCACCCAGCCTCACTCGACCCCATCGAATTACCAGTATTTACGAGCAAGGAGCTCTCCATCGCAGCGAGATTTATGAGAAATAAGAGAGCTCCGGGGCCGGATTGATTACCAGTAGAGCTGATAGAAGTCATTAGTGGCAGTCAACCGCTCATCTTGCAGGACATGTACAACCCTGTCAGAAGGCGGGCATTTACCTCGCCCGCTAGAAGACGGTGAGGATTGTCCTCATCAGCAAGGGTAAGGGTCCAGTAGACAACCCATCGACTTACCGCCAACTGTTCATGTTAGGTACGGAGGGAAAGCGCCTGGAGAAACTGCTGAAACCTCGCCGGAGATCTGGCTCCGCAACAATACGGCTTCAGGTGAGGTAAGTCAACCATTGACGCAGTCCAGAAAGGGGTAAACGCTGCCAAGTCGACGGAGCAGGGCAACCACCACTCTCACCCTATCTGATTGTTGGCCACCTTAGATGTTAAAAACGCGTTTAATTCAGGAAGGGGGACAAGGCGCTGGACGTTTTCAGTTTTACATCCCCGCGTAACTTTCACGCATCCTAGGGGATTATAAGACTGCTCGATAGACTACGATACGGAGGATGGCCCGATAAAGAGAGAAATAACATCTGGAGTAGCCCAGGGCTCCATGCTGGGTCCGAACATATGGAACGTCTCCTACGATGGGATCCTACGCATGTAAATGCCCGAGGGCGCATTCCTGGTTGGGTATGCGGACGACATCGCGGTGGTCATCGTAGCCGGAGACGCTGAGCTCGCCCAGCTGCTGCTCAACCAGGTAATGCTACGCGTCTATACCTGGCTGGAGGATAGCAGGCTAGCATTAACCCCGGCTAAGACTGAGAACGCTACTTACAAGAAGGCATGTTAACACCTATGCCTCTTCTAAGTTGGAGGCACGATGGTCCACGCTAGACACGCGGTAAGGTTCCTGGGGGTGACGCTCGACAGAAATCTTACCTTCAGGGAACATTTGGCGATCGTGACGGACAAGGCGGGTAAAGTGACATCTGCGCTAAGTAGGCTAATTGCCAACTCCACCGGCCCACGGCCTTGCAAGAGGCGCCTGCTCATGCATGCCGCCGAAGCCATCATGCTTTACGGAGCGAAAGAGGTGCACCGTTAGCGCTTCGCTACAGTACAACGGAGAGGAGCGCTCCGGATCGCGGGCTCCTACCGCACGGTCTCTGAGCGACTGGCCCCTCAACGAAGCTCGATATACATTTTTTCATTGAAAAGAATGGAGCGCCATATGGGGGGCATTCGAGAGCGAGCTCCAAGCGATCATAACGCCAGGCACAAGTGTCGGGCTGATATTCCGAAATAGCAGGTGTTGGGCGATGGCATCCGTCTTTATCGAGACGGTTCTTCGCTGAAAGAAGCAGGCTGAGGAAGGACTCGGTGCGGCCATTCACAAGGCTTAAAAGAAAGGGAGGGAAGTTCCTTTTTCCTTCTTTCTCCCATAGAAGACAAAAGAGAAAGAAGAGGGCGTGCCCCGCGGCGATTTCGTGGGGATAAATAAATGTCAGCAGAGGACCGGGGTGTGATTTTTAGTGGGTTGGGTAAGAATCCCACACGCCACGGAGTGTCGGACCCTCCCTGGTGTCTTCTAGAAGATTTTTACACGTCCCTTCCGAAAAAAAAAAATAATTAGTATTATTAGAATTATTATTAACATTATTATTAGCATTATTATTAGCATTATTATTAGCATTATTATTAGCATTATTATTAGCATTATTATTAGCATTATTATTAGCATTATTATAATATTTTCCTCTGTTTGTAAGATGCTCTAAGTAAACAGAGTATCGTTAGTAGTCGCTTTTACATAATCCTGTATGTGTAGAAGTGAGGTGCACTTTGCAGGCCATCGTGTTGTCAGATGTCTGCAAGATAATTATTAATTTTTGTTCTTATAAAATCCTTATCTTGTGAAATCTCTTTAGTTGCTGTTAAGATGGTGAGAGCTAAGGATGCTTCTTAATTAGTACCGTCACACGGTAACGGCTCGCTGCAGCCCTACCGGTAGAACAATGGTCAGAAAAATGACCGATATTAGTAGTCAGAAATGTAGTTGAAATATGAGCGAATTTTGTGCGATTGTATGAGCGTCAGACGTTAGGATAGGAAGTGTATTCGTTAGGCATAATAATATCTCGTGTTCCAGAATGAAGCGCCTTGGACCTGAAACGATCCTGCATTCTCATCCGATTTTAAAACGGAGACTCCAAGTTCTGGTGAAACTCCTCTGTACGTTGAGCGAGGTATACAGTGTATCCCATTTTAAATTACGCACCTGAATATCTCGTCAGGGAAGCCACCAATGCGGAAATGACTCAAAACCAAAGTTGTTGAGTTCGGAGGGGGGCATCGAATGGTGACCAACAATTTGACCTTGACCTTGACTTCAAGGTCATTTGCAGGTCAAATCTAATTTCTTAAATAGGAACCCCTATTTTTGATCCCAGATTCGGAAAGAGCGGGAAATTTTACGTTCACGTAAGTACTTAAGGTTGTTCATTTGAATGACCTTTAGAGGTTATTTTAAGGACAAAGTATTTTAAATTATTCATCTGAAGATCGCGTAAGGTGAGAGCCACCCATTCGAAACTAACCAATACAAAAGTTCCAATTAGGTGCGGAGAGGGACGTCGAATGATGACCTTCATCTTGACCATGAAGGTCATTTGAAGGTCAAATCTTATTTTTTAAATAGATACTCTAAAATTAAGTTAAATGTCGTAATGACCTTTAACGATGATTTTATGTTTAAACCAAATCTAGCATGACTTGTAAACCAAAATTTCTCGTGGTTTGTTTTTAATAAATTTTAATAAGTTATCATTTTTCACAACAGAGCCTGCGTTCAGTCATCGAAATCATACATACATCTATGTCCAGGGCTCACGGCGAGGAGGTAGCAGGTTGAAGATTAGGGCCTCATTTTGGTCCAGGTGGTGAAGGCAAGACCATAGAGAAATCAGCCGATTAAGGCAAGAATCATTGTCCTGCCAATTAAAGCAAGACCATAGAGAAACCAACCGACTAAGGTAAGAATCATTTCCCGTCCAATTAAGGCATGACTATAGAGAAACCAGCCGACTAAGGCAAGAATCATTGTCCGGACAATTAAGGCAAGACCTTAGAGAAATCAGCCGATGAAGGCAAGAATCATCGCCTGGTCAATGCAGGCACGCCCATAGAGAAATCAGCCGATTAAGGAAGAACCATCGCCTGGCCAATGAAGGCAAGACCATAGAGAAATCAGCCGATTATGGCAAGTATCATTGCCTGGCCAATGAAGGCAAGACCATAGAGAAATCAGCCGATTAATGCAAGAATCATTGTCCTGTCAATTAAGGCAAGACCTTAGATAAATCCGACGATGAAGGCAAGAATCATTGCCTGGCCAATGAAGGCAAGACCATAGAGAAATCAGCCGATTAAGGCAAGAATCATTGTCCTGCCAATTAAGGCAAGACCATAGAGAAACCAACCGACTAAGGTAAGAATCATTTCCCGTCCAATTAAGGCAAGGCCATAGACAAACCAGCAAGGCAAGATTTTTAGGTTTTTACGGATTGATTAAGGTTTACCTTATTAAATTTTCAAATATTCCACCATTATTGTCAATACAAAGCTGTAGTCTCCGTTCGAAGCTACTGGCTGTTGCCAAAAGGACGTTCCTGGGTATATTCCTACAGAGGTTTGTTATTCACTGTATCATATTTTCCCTGGTTGTGGCTGGATCTGAATATGCCGTATTTTTTATATAACCCCATAGAATGAAGTCAGGACTTGTTAGATTTCGGTAACCTGTCTGCCAATTCCTATCCACCTTTGGGAAAATTCGCGGTTCAGAAAATCTCTAACAATAACACTTCTGTGAGCCCCTGTACCATCCTGATGTAACCACATTCGTTGTCTCGTTAGCAGATCAACTTGTGTTGACATTTCCATCAAAAAAATAAGGCCCAATCAAAAATCCATTCACAATTCCATACCATACAATAAGACCCCAGCGATTTTGATGGTCAATCGTACGTGTCCAGTACGTGTCCATTTTCTACTCACCAATAATGAAATTATGTCGGTTTCACTGTCCTGTGTTGTGAAATATAGCTTCATCCGAGAACATAACGTACCTAAAGAAATATGGGTCATTACGTAACATTGATTGAACCCAATTACAAAATTGGAATCTTCGCTGGAAGTCACCAGCAGTCAATTGTTGAGTTAAGGTAATATGGTAAGGGTGGAATCTATGAAGCTGTAGAATTCTTTGAGCCATTGATTTTTCGATGCCCAATTGAACCTCAATTTGTCGAAGCGAAATATGCGGGTTTAATTCAACCATAGCCAACACAGCCAAAACTCGTGGATCTTCGCGTTCGATTATCCTGATTCGACGACGTCTCCTTACAACAGGTTGCTGTCACTTGCGCCTTCCGATGAATGAAATCGCTCTGTCATTCGGGTAATGATCTCTACCGAGGAAACGCTTACGATACAATCATGCTGCTGCTCGGTAATAACCACGATACTCGCCAAGGATCATGAGAATATCAACAATCTCATTTCGTGTATAGTCTGGCTTTTTTAGCAGAAAAAAATGAACGCTCTATTATGTTAAAGACATTTTAAAATACAACATTGTCTTTAAAAACGCACGGGAATAAGGTTTAAACAATTGTTTCCTCTAACTAATACAGTACTTCTAAAAAAGTAATATGTAACGTTAGTTTTATTCAAAGGTGTGATAATTAATCATTTTATACATTTTATTTCCATCTTCTTGATGATTTTTAAGGATAGTTAAACAATATTGAAATCATATTCAAAAAATTAACTTGCGTATCAAATTCACAGTAATGAACGTATTATTACAATCTTTAATTGTCCATGTAAATTCAATCATTATTAAAACACAATCAATGTGAGGTCTGGACGTTAATGAACATACGAGAAATTTTGGTTTTCAAGTCATGCTAGAGTTGGTTTCAACATAAAATGATCGTTAAAGGTCATTTTGACCTTTAACATAATTTTAGAGTATCTATTTAAAAAATAAGATTTGACCTTCTAATGACCTTGAAGGTCAAGGTCAAAGTCAAATTGGAGGATACCATTCGATGTCCCCCTCCGAACCCAACAACTTTTGTTTTGGGCCATTACCGGATTACTGGCTTCCCTACGTAGTGAAAGAAGCAGCTAGGCAGCTGGGCTCCTTTAGACGTAAGACCTTGTATAATAATAATGCAGTATAATACTGCCTACGGGTCTCAACGCAAAACCAACCAATGCGTCTACGGTAAGAGCTTATGTGAGCATCCCTTCTGACCCCCAAGACGTACCTCACACGCGAATTATGTATTCGCTGTAATCTAATCCATTGTTCCTTGTCACGTCTAAGTACACCAGAGCACAGCAGTCAAGATGCGGCTGGATTACTGCCTCGACTAACCGCTTACGCAGAGTCTCGGTGGTACATACCCTGAAGAATGGCATACTATACAGGGCCTTATTGACTTTCTTAACTACTTGGTCGATGGGCGGCTTCCATGACAGTTTACGACAGTTTACTGTCCAAAGTGACACCGAGATTGATAACCTCGCTACTGAATGGGATGAGGACTCGAAACTGCATCTCAATGCCAGGAAAACTTAAATCTTTGAAAATATCTGTCGTTTTGGAACTAAACAAAATCGCTTTAGTTTTCCCAGCATTGAGACTCAGGCCAGACTTCCCCGCCCACCCAGACAAGAGTTTTGTTGCATCTGTTAGTCGAGTTGTACCCTCGAGGATCTTATCTTTGGTGGCCTGTAGATAGATTTGAAGGTCGTCTGTATAGAAGATATGATTTACTGTGTTGTCGAGTAGGATTTCTAAGTCATTGAGATATAGACAAAATAAGAGGGGTCCCAGGTTAGATCCCTGTAGAACATTTAGATTCGTTTCTAAGTAGTCAGAATTATTTCCCTTATTTGTTACAACCATTTGGGTTCGTCCATGTAAATGCGACTTCATCCACAGGAGAGCTGAGGGGGAGAGAGAACGAGTATTGGTGCTCGTATGCTGAAACTCCAGAGCTGGTCCGTTGTCGGCGTGCTGGGCTCGGGCACTCCGCTTGAGACCACAGCCACAGCTAGTCGATAACTTAGTAGACTTCTTGTACGTCGTAGAAATCGTTGATTCATCATCGTCCATTGATCTTGTCACAGCCGCTACTCACCACCCTCAGCTCAGCATCAGCCAACACCAGTTCATATCGCTCATCACCAGCTCACTCTGCTCACCACTAGCAACGGGCTCATGATCGAGCAGAGCTGCGAACGACTTCGGCATCGCGTCATCACCCTGTGCTCACCAGCCAGCTCTAAGCTGATAAGTTTGTAGGCTACGGCCGAATTATATTCGGGCTATAGTCTCTCTCGCGCCGCGCGCACGGGCTCTAGTTATCACCTAGAGCCGGAGAAACTTGTAGAAACGCGCTGTTTTTGAAACGTTTGTCGAAACGTATGTCGGAACATCCACCAAAAACATGTACCGAATCGTCTACCATAACGAATATCGTAATCCTTCGATTTGCTCCCCTCATCATTTTCTATCGAAACTGCCCGGTCATTGCATAACCTTTGTGATTATTATCGAAACTTAGGTAATTAGTCGTAGGATGCTAGGAAAATCCCAGCTGGAGCTCAACTTAAAACTACTTGTAAATTATTCTAAAACTTTTTGTGACGTGGCACTTCTTTGGCCCCAGATGCCACATACAAACTCGTACTGAGGGCTAATGTGCTCTCTAAATTCGATTTTACAAGCCTAATTACCGCCTATCTCTAACACCGAAAATTATAGAAAATCACACTAACACCTCGCGCTGCTAATAACTCTATGAAGTCGCGTGACCAAATTTTATTTTAAAGGGCGCCAGGCCACGGTGAAAAATCATCTTCCGCCCTCTCCTTTGCACGGGAACTGATGGAGCATGAACTTCTACAGACTCCCGGGCGTGGAAGCGGCGTGACGACCTGGGGCGGTCGCAAACCCTTGGCGAATTTCTTCCAATCTATGGCGAACGGAATCTGAATATCGCGCGAAAATGTAGCGACACTCAACACGGGGAATTATTTACGTACAAACATCTACAAAAAAAACACACACACAAAAGAAAATGAAAATACTCTCGTTATGTAGTTTCAACACTCTGACAAAGTTTATTCGTTTCTTGCTCATCCAAGAATTCCACACAAAATATACTCTCGCGCTTCACACGTTACGATTTAGTAATGGCCACGCACCGGCCAAACCTACTACTTCTTCTCTCTCTCAGGTGGCCGATTTCTGGCCAGGCGCAAGGGCGGCGAGCGTGCTCATGTATTTTCCACGTTACCCGATCTGCAAGTTATTCAAACGGCGTGACAGTCTGCCCCCAATAAACATCTGCATCGGTGTGATAAAGTGAGTGCCCTACCCGCTGGCAGTGACGTAACTGTTCCAGTGCTCGGGGCAGAGCAGGCAGATAGATCGGAGCGTGCCTCGTGACTGGGCTCGACTGCCGACGGGCGGACGAGGGGCAGAGGTCTCCTCAAGGCGGGGTTTCTCAACATCAACTCTTTCAGGTTTCGATTGAATAACCTTCGCCTGTATCTCTCCGAAGATCACTCCAACCATTTCTTTGGGATAGTCGAATCCTGGCTGGGCCCTGACGTCGATGACAGTCTGATTCAGATAGAAGGCTACTCGGTAACTAGGCAGGACAGCACTATACATGGGGGCGGAGTTGCTCTGTATGCACGAAATGACTTTAGAGTTACGATATTAGCGTCATCCGCGACTCAGGGTCCTGAAAAAACTCCTATGCCTGAGTAATTATTCTGTTGAGTGCAGCAGGGCTCCTCCCCCCATGCTAGTCGGTGTCATCTATAGACCCCCACATCTAGCTTTCAAAGGGACACCGACCTATTACATGTTCTGCGAGATCTAAGTGCCGAATATAGCCATAAGTTCATCATGGGGGATCTGAACGCAGACTTGTCACTAGCGTCCGACGCGGATGCACTTACCATCCGAAATCTAGCCAGGGAGCTATCTCTTCATATAGTACCACACGGCCCAACCCATCACAAGATACCTACGTCTCACACGTAGATTGAGTTAATCCTGACAGACGAAAACGACGAGGTGCTACACTATAAGAATGAGTGTTAGCCCAGTTTTGGTAATCAGGCGGACATTGACGCTACTGTCAATTATTTTGTGCCGGAACCAGTAAGAGAAACTTTCTCCTACAGAGACTTTAAAAACGCGTGCCCGGCATCCCTCAATGAACTGCTTGTTCGCTGTGATTGGATAAGCATGAATTCGATCGAATTCGTTCTGGAGGGCGCACTCCTGTCACTTAACCTAAATTTAAATTACGCAATAGAACAATTAGCTCCGTTAAAAACCATAAAACCACGCGATACAAATGCTCTTTGGATTGGTCCTGAGCTGCGACTACTGGTCGGCAAACACAATACCGCCCACAGACGTTATAAACGCACTGGGCGGTCGGCGGTGTTCGATGAGTTCTTTCGGCGCAGAAAGGAGGTCAAATCCCGCATTACTCACGAGCGCAACTCCTTCCTGCACAAACAACTTTCTGACGCTCTTGATGCCAACAAGGACATATGGAAGGAAATGCGGAATCTCGGCCTTCTACCGAAGCGAAAGGTGGAGGATCTGTGCGGTTTCACGCCGGGAGAACTAAACGTGCACTTTGCTGGTATCTCCGTATCCCCCCTTGAAAACATAGATGATGCAATGGACTCTATTTTACCTGCAACTGAGGATGGTTTTTCTTTTAAACCTGTCTCTTTAAGTGATGTAGTCCTTGCTATCTCTCACTTCTCCTCGCACGCAAGGGGGGCTGACGGGGTTCCCAGGAAGGTGATCGTGAAGGCTGTACCCGTAATTGGTGAGTACTTAGTGCGGATCTTCAACTCCTCTTTTGCTCAGGGAGTCATTCCGAGAACTTGGAAGAAGGCACAAATTCTTGCGCTCAAGAAGCGCATAGCGCCATCGTCGGCTTCGGACTTTCGTCCCATTGCCCTGCTCTGTTTCCTGTCCAAGGTGCTCGAAAAGATATCCCACGACTAAATCACGGAGTATCTCAATAAAAACAATCTAGTTGATCCACTCCAGGCCGGATTCAGAAAGCACCACAGCACCCAGACTGCACTCCTCAATATCACTGACGATATACGGATCGGTGTCGATAACAGAAAACTGACGTTACTATTACTCTTCGACTTTAGTAAAGCCTTTGACACTATCTCTCCGACAAAACTTCTGCGTAAACTGTGTCAGCTCGGGTTCTCTAGGACAGCTCTCCTGTGGATCAAGTCATACTTGCAAGGCCACACCCAGATGGTCATTACTAACAAGAACGGTAACTCTGACTGGCTCGAAACAAATCTGGATGTCCCGCAAGGTTCTGTCCTCGGTCCCCTGCTCTTTTGTCTATATGTTAACGATCTACGTGACGTACTTAACGCTGACACCATAAGACATCTGTTTTACGCAGATGACCTGCAGATATACATACAAACAACCAAAGATAAGATTCTCGATGGCATTGTTCAACTTTCCAATGCGGCACAAATGGTGGCTGGGTGGGCGGAGCGCTCTGGACTTCATCTCAACGATGGCAAGACCAAAACAATTGTCTTTGGCTCCAGGAAGAACGTTAACTTTTTTAACTCTCTGGACTTACCAGGCGTTCTCATGCAGACTGGAGAGCACATCCCATTTAGTAGCGAAGTTGCGAGTCTCGGTGTCACACTCGATAGTAAATTGACGCGGAAACAGCACTTTGATACAGTGACAAAGAAAGTAAATAAAGCCCTTTACAGTTTGCGGTTCATAAGGGCATATACCACCGAGACTTTACGCAAACGGCTAGCTGAGTCGTTAGTTCAGCCTCATCTGGACTACTGCTCTGTCGTTTATCTGGATGCTTCTGACGAACTGAGAGTGAGACTGCAACGGTTGAGCAATTCATGTGTGAGGTACGTTACAGGGACCAAGAGGGACGAGCACATTACTCCTTTCATTAGACACCTGGGCTGGCTTCGTTCTGACTCACGCAGGCTTTAATACTTTGCAGCCCTTTTATTATTCAAGATTTTACGGTTGCGTGAGCCCAGTAACTTGGCTGCCTTTTTTACGAAGTATCAGCCCCGAGCGACTAGCAGAGGTGTGCAGCCAGAGTTGAGAGTCCCCGCCACGAACTACAAGACGGGCGACAGGGCGTTTCTTGTCCAGTGCTCCTAGCTTTGGAATTCTCTTTCCCCATCCATTCGTCACCTTCCCTCTTTTTTTTCATTCAGGAGGGCGGTCCGCCATCATCTATTGGGTCTCGATCCTTAGCCTCTCTCCCGTAGATGGTCAGCGGAGCTCTCGATGCCGGGCGTCGTAGTATTATTTTTGAGCTTTCTTACATAGTGATCGTAGGTTAAGACTGTAGATGTTAAGACAACTTTAAACTATAACTGATTAGAAATTTTATCTTGTGCGATGACTTAACTTATCTTATCTTATTTCACCTGACAATTTTATTTTATCTTAACTGACACTATGTTATCCTATTTTATTTTATTATTATATGTTATTTTATTTTATTTTATTGTATTTTTTTGTCATGTTACTACAACGCCGAGCAGTGATATTCTTAAATTATTGACTCTGCTTTTATTATTTTATTTGTATTACTCTAATTTTATATTTTACCTTGACTGATAGTATTTTTATTACCAAAAAAAAATTGTAATATTATTGTAAATATTTTCTCTCTTTTGCCGTGAAGGAAAATAATAAAACATATATCTACCTATCTATCTCTCTCTCTCCACACTTCACTTGAACTCACTGCTGCTATCTTTTCTTCTCTATTTTACTTTGCGCGCAGTGTCGTCTATGGTTGAACACGGAATGGACGAGAAATCGTGCTGCATGTACGATTTCCGCCGTCTTGCTCGAATTTGCATTTACCTTCTCTCTTTCTCTCTCTCCTAGGGCGGCCGATAGGGCGGTAGGTGTTAATTTGGCTCACGCCATGCGCAAGCTTCCTTTGCGATTTTTCCTACCTATTCAGCCCTCCAATTAGGCGATGAGGCAATACGCAACCGCCTTGTGATTGGCTCTCAAAGAATGGTAGTCCTACTCGGCAGTCGAAAACGTAGTGGTTCTGCTGCCACCTGTTGCGCGCGAAGTTTCTAATTATCAACCTAATTTTCTGCGCGCGATAGTGTCATCCCACCTTTAGAGTGTAACCGCTTTCGCTAGCTCGACCGATCAACGTATCTTTCTCCCTTCTCTCTCTTATTCTCACACCAGGCTGCCGCTGGCCTCCTCTCTCGCACTCATACGCTGGCACCACTGCGCACTCTCTCTCTCTCATACAGGCCGTATATGCGGCACACAGGCAGCCACTGGTCTTCTCTCTCGCACTCATACGCTTGCGGGCTGTCTCTCTCTCTCTCTCTTTCTCTCCCAATCCTACACTCAGCGCCGCTGCGCGCTCTCATTCCCTCTCTCCGATGGCCGTGCATCAGTACCGCCGATGGCTGCCGGATAGTACTTGTCGCGATGTCACTGTAGTGAGGTGGTCGTGTGTATATGGTGTATTGTGAATGTTGCGTGGACAATTGCTGGCGGCCTCATCGTTGGCAGCAGCGGCGTCTTCGTCATCTGCCTTGACTGCCCAACATGGCCGCGTAGCTCACATGAGCACGCTCGCTAAACATACTTGCCGAACCCCTCCTATGGCTGTTTAATCTGTTGAGGTATATAATTTACTTAAAAAATATTAAAAAACATTAGCTCTTGTTAGTGTAACAGAAATAAAACTTCTATGTTAAGATAGAAATAAAATTATACAAGAAAAGTACAATAATTGAGAAATACATAATAAAAATATAAAACTTATTGAGAACCTCATTAAATGTATATATTTATATACCTTATAAAATGTTTAATATTGTATGGTTAAAAAATTATGTTAAGTTTATAAAATAATTATTATGCTTATTTGAGTTTGCCACTAACAGTTATGAACTATACAATAAATAGCAATACAAAATAGATCATGATACCCGTACGTCATTAGTATTGACTTTAATAGATTGCTATGTATAATAAAAACTATTTATAATAATAATACTCTTTGTACAATTAAATTCAGTAGGATCAAATAAACTGCAAATTATTTCAATATCGTAATATTGTTATTATTTATTCCAGATATTGTTACAAATTTGTAATTCTGCAGAGGGAAACGCAATTACCTGTGCGCAGAGCTGGAAATACAAAATAAAACATATATAAACTTACATGCTAAAACATACAAACTAAATATGTATTTGTCTAAAAGTAGTTTCTTGAGGATCTCACTTTTACCTACCTAATCGATCCCGCATTCGCCCAGGGTTATGCCTGTGAGACGGGGGAAACCTAAAGGCAAACCACGTGGGATAAACCCTGATTAGGAAAAGCCGCCCCGGGATGGTAGGTGTATGCTATTAATCCAGTTGAATGTACATTACATATTCGAAGCCGCAGATTTAAACATAACATATCTAATAACAAATAATGTCACAAATAGTTATCTAATTGCTTATATACATGACATTAAATATTGCACTATTGGTGTTGTATACATAATAAGTATTGCCAATACTGATCACTGGG
>JAYJLV010077341.1:0-14779 GCA_036873485.1 Torymus texanus
ATTCTCCCCATACATTGCTAATGTCAATATCCAAGATATTGGCTAAGTGTTGCCCATAGGTTATATTTTTGCGCGGGATATTGAAAGAAAAACAAGCATATTATAAAAGAAAATGAAACATACAGGTGTAAGGGCTTTATTTATGATATAAATTGAATATATATTCAATTTATATCGTAAAAAATGCTAAAAGTTATACTTATGTTTACGCTAGGTTATACTTCATTTTAATAAATTTAGACAAGCTTCGTGAATGCTAAAATATTTTATTAATCAATGTAATTCTGTGACTTCTTGAACTAACCGCTTTTATAGTTTTCGAAAAAGCGGGTTTTAATGTTCAAACTTATATATAAAATCGGAAGAAACGAAATGAGTCGCAATACTTGATTAGTCGATTGACACATTCAAAACACATATTTACACGCTGGTTTGAACATGTTATACACTTTCTGATGCGTTAGAAACAAGTAAGAACTCAAAAAATATGACTTATCTGGTTATTCCGGGCAGAAAATTTAAAAAATGGACTTATTTGGTTACGTTTCGGGTGAATTGTAGCTTTACGGCAATATTTGTGCTACTACTTCAAGTGGTAAATGAAAAAGGCCTATTTGAAGATAAAAAATCTAGGGTTATCTCGATTTTCAAAAAAGTAGACTTATTCAGTTATTCTGGGAAGCCACAGAATTCATTAATAAATTAGAAACCCTCAGAGCTAACGCCACTCGCTTCCTCGTTACTATGTACCAATCCGCAATTAATCCTCTTCCTCATCAGGCTGCAATCATTTACTCCGATCCGCGCGCTTTTACAAAAGCCACCCGTACCGTGGACGATGAGCGCACGTAAAGAAATCGACGGCCGATGTAACGATTTGTCACTCGTCTCTCTCTCTCTCTCTCTCTCTCTCTCTCTCTCTCTCATCCGCCACCGCTACTGATGCTTCTGAGTACGCGTATGCTTTCCACTCTATACTATACAGCATTAGCGTCGAACATTAGACGTACAAGAGCCACGATAACCACTTTTCCCTTCTTATTTTTTTTTTCGTCGTTTCTACTCGATCGACTCGTCGCGGCTGTCTGGTCCTCGTCTGCCTGCATTTAATGAGGGTACATTGTGCGCGCGTTCGCGTACATACGGACGCATGCACGTTCGTTGTTGTTGCTGCTATACGGCGGTTGATTCGTTTTTTTCTGTCTTCGAAATGCGACTGATGGGGGAGAGATGCGGTGAAAGTTGCGGAGATTGTCGTGCCCTGTGTTTTTGGCGTTGACGTTAAAACGTATACGCACGTGGAACAGGAATCGCGACGATTTTGAGATCAGGATCAGGTGTGTGATGGGCAGGTATGAGGAAGTTTACCGAGGGATGTGTGTGTGTGTGTGTGTGTGTGTGTGTGTGTGTGTATGTATATATATACATACACACAGACACATGGCGAATTGATTATATTTGCCGTAAACAGAAACGGGTCTTTCTTGCATTTTTTTATAAAAAAGAAAGGAAAAAGGTTAAGATTCGTAATAAGATAAAGTTTTGGCTGTTAATTTCTGAAAAACTTAAACAGACTGATTGTCGCAAATGGCAATACAATGAGAATTTTAATATTGCATGAGTTTGTGAATAATTGTTTACTTTGAAAATACAATTTGCCAAACTCATTGCCAACACTTCTTTAAAAAAATTGAGAACTCTCTCGTAGGATATCTTTAAGCCAGTAGACCGCCTATCAATTTTTAATATATTCCTAAGCGACTATTATAAATACAACCCTCCCAAATCGTTTTCCCTAACCGCGGCAAACTACCACCTCTATACTCCCACCTCTAACAACCCCAATCACCAGCTCTGAATAAATCATGTTTCCGCTTCCTCCACGATCGACCTTCTCTCTAAACCAATTAAAACCCTGTGTCGCTGTCTCACTGAATCTCCTGCGACTCCGCCTCAATTATCTTATGCTACATCTCTTGTATACTGTTTACGCTATCTCTATATATACGCGGCACGCGCGTGCGTTGACCTTTGCGTTGGCGCTGACGCAGCGACGAGATTAGCGTGTATATAGCTTGTGTTACAGTGAGTTTTGATGAATCGGAGCGAAAAAGCGCGCGCGCGGGTTCGAGGTGAATGAATATGTTGACAAAGCTGTTCACATGAGTTTGTGTGTGTGTGTGCGTGCGTGCGTGTGTGTGTGTGTGTGTGTCTGTGGAGAGAGAGTTTGGGAATGATGAAGATGGTGTTAATGGGTGATGAAGCGAACGGGTTTCGTGTGATGTATTGTGGCGGATCGTAATCGGTTCGCGGAATTTACGGTGTCGCCGTGCCGATGACGTTTTCCATTTCCATAAAGGCTTTATATAGGGGGGAAATTGATAGGAATTAAGGTATTGTAATTTGATATTTTTATCGCTTTGGGAATTAATTTGTGGTGATTTGTATTTTTATACTTTTCGTAATTTTTTGGTGATTTTTTCTATAAAGAATAACATTTTTCTTTGAGCCGAAAGTTGAAAGTTCCGTCGATGCGTTTCCCAAGTTTTAATGCAAGCAATTTTTTTTCCTCCAAAGTAAAAGGGCAAAAATTTTCAAAATTGACTAATTTGTCAAGAATGTGTCATAAAAGGATTGTGCAAACTTGAACTTGTTATGTTTGAAGTGTAAGACTTTTCCGCTTTTATAACGCATTTTATGAGTAATGAAGTTTTCTTACGACTATCTTTTTAAGACGGGCGCTTATAAAATTTTACGGCGAAACTTAACGTCGTAAAAAACGCTATGGATTTGCGTATAAAAGGTCATTCAACCAAATTTTATTCTCAATTAGTTAATACATTGAGCAATGCCCGCTACTATTTACGTACTTCAAAGCTAAAAAGAAAAAGTAAAACACAGAACCATTAATGTTTTACCATAGAATGTAGAGTCGCTTCTGTAGGGAGAAATCGACAAGTAGGTAGCATGTCGTGTATACCACATGACCATAATTCACGTACATGAATTTAACGGTTCGCTATTAGTAGGGTAATTTGCAATTCAAACGTGCGTATATACGTAGTTTTTTCTTTCTTTCAACTCTCAACATCAACATAAACAATTTGTTGTGTGTCCCGTGTAAAATCAAGACGATTTCACTTGGCTCATTTCTGCCTGTCGCCGCAGCAGCAGTGTACTACCCGCAGGTCTTGTACACGACAACGAGGTCAAACGACTCGACGACACGACGTGAAATTAGGGTCCCCCCTACCAACTGACTTTTTTTTGTTCTCTCTTATCTGCCTGCCCGTGCTTGTACACACGACGACGATGAGTTTGTGTACAATTTGCATGCGCGCGCTAAACAATGCGCGACTTGGAGTGGGATAAAAGAAAGGGAGAATGAGTATATAAATTGTCGTATCAAATGATATTATATATTTCTACAGGATGTGCTCTTTTAGAACAAATTTAAAGCTCAGCGGTATCATCGACTCTTTTTCCCTTGACAAAATATTTATAAATTTGTATTATTTTTAATGCTATTCTGACTATTATTCCGTTTAACGTTGTTTTAAATCCATACTATTAAATATGGTTAAATCAAATCGTATCTTCTGACCGTTTTTTTCGGCACGCTTTTTTTAAAAAAAGACCACTAGCTTAATGACAATCCTCAATTTAGCAACGGCGTCGTCAGCAGGCAGGTAATAATTACGAGAACTCCCCTAGACCAGACCTAAATAGACCCACAAGTGCAACCATTACGCCACTAAACACGCAAAATTCGCGGGATAATTTTTTAATTAACGCAGTTTCGCGTGTACTCGTATAACAGGTTGCCTCCTCCAACGCCTCCCTCCAGCGCGACGTCCGAATTCCAGGGTAAACGGCTCGCCGAGACGTGCGCACTGCCCTCAACCACGCGCGCGAGTATTTAAATGTCGCGCCTTAATGTTCATGCGCGCACGCGCGAAAGAGGACTTTAATGAAAGAAACTTACCGCGGGTACGAAATTACCCTCCTCGCGAGGAGCGCAATTAAAGTTATTGTGTGTTGGGGAAAATCTCGGGCGAGGTGTCGCGTAATGATGGCACATTTGCGCAAGAGAAGACGCGAGCGGTGATTCGGTCGCTTGCTGTTTTATTATTCCTCGTCGTCGCCGTCGTGTGTATGTTATATGTGTATACCTTATGAAGCGAGTTATATGTACGTGTCGCATATATATACATATATATATGATAAAATGTGCAGGAGAGAGAGAGAGAGAGAGAGAGTTATGCTGGATACTTGAAGCTAAACAGTGTCGTAAGCCACACGAAGATGTTTTGGAGAATTTGTAAATGTGATGCGAGTGAAGTACGCGCGTGTGCTGTTAAACGATATAACCAGGTCTTGAGCGTATATCATGCGGACGAAGATGGTGTCGTCGATAAATATGGCTGAGACGATGCTGATCTTTTTACGGCTGGCTTTTAGTGCTTCTAAAATGCCTTTGATTCTGGAGAAGTGTGTTTTCATAGCATATGAATTAGCGTTTAAGTTTATACGCGGCGGCCGGCTTTTTTCGGCATTCTCGCGTAGTCTTCAACTTTCTTCGTGTACTAGTTTCGCAAGTACTTCATAATTTACTCTTTATTATACATATTAAAGAATAATTCGAGTAAAAAGTATCACTAAGGAGGGGTAAAAAATTGAATCAGCATGCAAATGTTGAAGAAAGATATTTTCCTTATTTCTTAGTTATCAAGATTTTTCAATATATTCAGAGATATTAACTTTATACTCCACAGCTATACATATTTACCATGAAATATAATTTTCCTCATAAGTAATTTCCTCCAAATAAATCCCACAATCACAGCGTTCTATGGGCACTCGCAAAATCTACCGAACCCTCGTGCCAAGCATAAGTAGACTGCGCATTCCCTTTTGGCATCGCTCTATAGGATACCAAGAGATATAGTCGCGTGCTGATGACGGTGACGCGCTCATTAGGCGAGAAATCGATGACGACGGCCCATTAGATCGCGCGTCAGTATGTGAAGGTAAAGAAAAAAAAAGAAGAGAGACGTGTTTTTGACGGTGGCAATACCCTTCGACCCCGATGTATGTTCATTACGCGATTATTAATTGATTTATTTCAAAGGAGGAAGAGAGATCGGCTCGTTAATTACCGCGCGTTGTTCGCGTAAACGCGCGCGACTGGTGTGGCTTGACGCTATGGCGATTGATGGTCCCGAAATTCCGACATGATTGAGGCTCGAGTGGAAGAAATCTCGTGACAGGTATACTTTTATAGTATTGTATACTGTATATTATTTTAAAAATAGAATTGATTGAATGGCTACAATAAAAACCGCCGGTCAATTATTATTATATTTGGAAAACCCAGAGCAATTACCTTTATGATGCGCCCATCACTGAAATATCCCGGAAGGAGGTTATTGGGTTTCTCCCAAAATTGATTGAAAGATCAGATCGGTATATGTGATCGACAGTGATTAATTGCGAAAAAACTTAATTGCACGTTGACCACCTCTTAAGCAGCTCAATTCCCAAAACCATTTTATCAAACTTGTTCTACAATACTACAACGACTTATATTCATTCTTTGAACAACTCTCACCAGCACTTATGAAAACTTTAAACAAAAGCCATACCATTCCACTCGCAAAAAACAGCCTAGAGTCCTGGCGTGCGCATACACGCGTGACCTGGCGCACACTCCTCACCCGCCTATAAATCACTTCTCTTTTTCGGCCGTACGTATATACCCGCACACTACTGGCACCTCTCCAAGCTCCTCTGTAGCGGCTTCCTCACAGACGCACGTGACTGCTGGGGCGTAGCCCCCGTTTTTATGCGAGTGCGAGGGGGGGGGAAACGAGTACGATGCACACATACAACCCTACAGGTGTCGATCGCGTATAACGGTAAGTCGAGTCGAGTGGAGGGAGGAGGAGTCATTCCGCGAGGTAATAAATCGCGTTATCGATGGACGGGGAGAGGTGTAGTATCTTTGGGAGAACAAGAGGAGGCGGGAATATAATTGTGGAGAATCGCTCGTGATGCCCAATTTGTCAATCGTACGCGAGAAAGCTGTGTTATTAGTTGTGATAATCGACCGGTTATGAGGTGCGCTTGGGACGAGGATGGGTGTAGGTGGAGCGTGGATGGTTTCTGGAGAGAATGGTCGTAAGGCTGGGTGAGTTGTTTGTTAAGAAGGTAGGGATGAGTATAGTTTATTTATTTTATACAGTTTCCTCGAATGGTCGTAGACAAAATTTACATGTACCCGTCCAATATATTTGCAACAGTATGCGAGCAGTATGCTGGCCACACTATCCCCACATTAGCGCAGTATATGGGCAATATGTGGCTCGGGCGCCTAAGGCGAATATCGGCCATATTGTTTCTCATATCATATTTTTTTCTCCGAGTGTGGGCCTCGTGTAACTATTATGTGGGAAAACTATGGCCAATATTCGGCTAATATTCGTCTGAGGCGCCGGAGCCCCATATGGCCCATACATTGCCCTCGAAATTTCTTTTACGCGAGTATAACTCGTATTTTTCGTATGGAATTAACATTCAGAAGAATCTAACACTCGGCCACCATAAATCAGCGACGTTAGACCCACCGCCTTCGATCAGACCTAGAGAACTCGCTATTCAACCCAAGTATCCAGCATCTCCTTATCACCACCGACAATCAAAAACCAGCCATTTCATCGCCTCCGTCAGATGAGCCCATACACACACTCTTACACCTAACGGCACCCGACACATAAGATACCACCTCTCCTCTAACATCACAAAATTTCGACTTGTCACATTATACCGCACTAAAAGCGATACCATCGGCATCTTCACACACAACACACACACACACATACACACAATAAAACGACTCCCGCGCTCGAATTTTTGCGCGCCTGTGTGTCCGAGCATAATGACGTTTATTCCGTGTAATAACACGTTGCCCGGACGCTCCGGGCGCGAATTAACGCGCGACGCTCTCTCGCTCACGAGAGAGAGAGAGAGCGAGAGAGAGAGATTATTCAAAGGGAGCGCAGGGAGGTTTATTGCGGTACTAAGTTTCCGTTTCGAGAGGTAAGAGAGAGAAGAGTCTAGCGGTGTTCGAGGTTTTCTGGTGAAGATACCGAGACGGTGGTTTGGTTGGATAGAAAAAGGTGCAAAGGGCTTTTTATGGGGATGAGTGCGATTGGTTTATGGCAAAGCCTCGTCGTTTGTATAATGTATAGAAGAGTTAGTTTTAGAAAGATACGCCAGGCGTTTGAGTTATAATGTGTTGCGTTATCGCAAGAGGAGAGGTTAAATTTCAAATTTAATAATCGTATTTATGCTACAAGCTACAGCTGAATATACTACACAGGCACACAAACCAACAAGATTTCGCATCTCATTTCGCGCACAAAACGAGTTTCTCACATCTCAAACTACGTAGAATACCTCAAAATCCAAGCGACGCGTAAACTTCATGTAGTATATACAATCCTGCCTACAGTTCGCCGTATAACTACTGCACAGCGATTTTAAAGAAAACTGCCTCGTAACTCATACGCACTCTCTCTCTCTCTCTCTCTTTCTAGCGCGCGTAAAGCATCGGAAACGCGTTTCTGCGTCTCTCTATACAGCCACCGCCGCCGCTAATTAGTAGCCCTTTAAAGCGCCATTCGGAGGCGCGACACGAGCGCAGATGCTAATGCCTGGGTGCTTTGACGGCGTCGCGGTGGTAAAAATGCGGCGGTAGATGTGTGTTTAGGTCGAGGTTTTTGTTGTTGTTATTGTTGTTGTTGTTGTTGTTGTTGTTGTTGTTGTTGTTGTTCGTGCTTGTGTTTAAGTGACCGTTGGTGGTGGCAGTTTTATAGGTAGGGTGGATGCTGCTGTGTATTAATATTTATTTGAAGTTGTTTGACGGAAATGTAAATTAAAAAAGGAATGTTTGTGGATAAGCTTTTAGATTATTAACAATCAGACAATATGTGGAGATATTGGAAAATCTTATCGAAATTCGATATAACGAGTGTTGCTAGCTGATTGATAAAAATTTTTTTTTTCTCACGCAACATACCGCGACTCTTTATACATGTCATATTGCAGAATTTCTCCTTCCTTTATATGCGCACCAGTTAATAATATATTTCGCCCATAAAGTGATAAACGGAATGCCGATTACGCAACGAACCGTAATTCGATCGTTTTTTATCCTTAAAGCATTCTATCAACAACATTGTACACTACTACGCGCAGCAATTTAGTTAAATAAAATTACGTTATTGCAATTACTTTATAGAGGCAATTAAGCAATTAAAGCTCCACAATTCCAGCGAACATCAAAGACTTAAAAAAAACCTTTCCGTCAAAATACTATACACGCTTTGCTCTCAGGTACTAGACCTCCTACAAACAAACGCGCAAATTCCTTTGAAAAATGCAAAAGCGCTTTTAAATCCCTTGCGCGCGGTGTGGTTATACGAGCGAGCGCTTGCACGCTTGCGCGGCCTCAGTTATATTGTTTCTCCATTAGGTACGCGTTTAGCGCTTGCCGCGGCTCGTAATTCGCGTTAGCGGGCGCCTCTGTGATGTCTCATTGCTTTCCCATAGCGAATCGCGACACAGAACGACGTATGACAGATTCTCTGTGGGCCTTTGAGGGAATCAAGGTGTAGAGATTTTGGCTGCCAGAAAGGCTTACTTTTGCTTACGTTCGCTGGAAGAAATTCATGTCGTAGAGCTTTTTTTACACGAACTTTTTGTAGAAAGAAAAATATAAAAATAATATGTAAAAAGAAATTTTAACAATAACAAAGTATATACTGCAAAGATCTTGCAGTCATCAAATCTGAAACTTTCAACAACCCACACGTTATGTTGCTCGTAACTTCGCGGGGTGCATCGATCAGTTTTCTCAAAGACTCCCTCACATGGGTATTCTCTCGCGCGTATATGAACTCTTTCTCGAGCCCGCAATATTGCCCCCGCGGCGTACGCGCGCACATACGTCCGTGAATTTAACTGCGAAACGCGCACGCACACACGCGTTTTATTGACGTGTGTGTGTGTGTGTGTGTGTGTGTGTGTGTATATGTGTACACACGCCTCGGTGCGTTGCGCCGTGGAGTGTCGAACCGGATATGCGGGACGAGCGGGAGAGCGGGAATTAAAGCTAAACAAAGGAGAGAGAGAGAGAGAGAGAGAGAGATAGAGGCGCGCGATGGGCGGTAGGGATACGCGCGATGAATCAGGCGGTGCTTTGTGCTACGGTTGGATTTATATATAAATATATTTTTGGGTGAAGAAGTGCTTGTAATTTTTGGAAGGGAATCCGTTATGTGTTAAAAATTGATGAAAATAAGTTTTGATCGTTATATAGTTTTGTAGTGCTAGAACGTCAAAATTTTGCAATTTATTTGTTTTCGTCGTTTTATATATCAGGACACGAATAAAAGTTATATTTGTACGAGCATCATTTATTATAAAAATAAGTGGTAAGTAATTTACCACGTAACGTCGCTGACAAAAATTATACTATAGCACTGACGTAACAAGATCAATTTTTGCGAACTGCCTTCGGGTTGTATGCAGTGTTAGGAAGATTTCGCGTGAGAAAAAATTACGTATCATGGATTATGTCTTTATTTGCGCAGAAAAGTGTAGTTAGCATTAACGATAAGTATGGGTAATATTTCGTGAGATCGCGAGAAGTTCGCAAGCTCATTTATTCATAAGTATATAGTCACATATAACAAACATTCTTACACCATCGTCGTTATATTAGTGCCTAATTACTTCACCTTGTTCACGAAATCGCTTGTAAAATTTATATATATATATATATATATATATATGTGTATAAGCAAAAGCATACAAGAATCACCTGCCAAACTGTTTGTTTATATTTACCGACTCGAATTGAAGGCGAAAAACGTCATATTTACCGAAGATACCCGATCGTTATCGGGACGTCAACGCACTCGTATGAGCCATTTTATAGGCGAATCTTCCCGTGCGTGCGCCAGACGATAAGAAAATATGATTTTAACGACTGGCCAGGAAATACAATTTAAATAACGATTCAGCACGTTTTTTCTCTTTCTCCCCACGCGCTCTCGCGTATACCGACTCTTTCTCTCTTTCTCTCGCGGTCCTCCATTTTTTTTTCAACGGTAATGAGCCGAGCTTGTTTCGTATTTTATGGCCCCATCCGCACGGGCGCGAGAGAGCGAAATCCGTTGTCAAATTTCGGTACTTTATGCCGATACGTCCAGCGCATAATTGCTAATAACGCGGTTCTCTCTCTCTCTCTCTCTCTCTCTCTCTCTCTCTCTCTCTCTCTCTTTCGCACTGCATAAGCGAGCTTTAAAAATCCAATTTATCGTTCATGTCCGGAGGATTACACTCGCTCTGATGTGGGGTATGAAAATGTGTACAGTCAGCGCCTGTGTGTGTGTGTATATATATGTATACACACATAAGTGTGTTGTTTGATGTAGAGGACGAGGGTAATGCGTAAACGATATGGCTCGGAAAGTATATCGGGTTTCGAGTGTAATAGTCGATGGAAGACAAAGAGTTTATTCATAATTTTATGTCGACGCCGTAATTAGAGTACGTCGTCTCCCTGTTTATGGGTGTTGACGACGCCGTACGGCCGATAACTGTTGCCGACGGCTCCTAAAATATACTTTATATTCCGCTTAATTTACATAATACAATTTATATCATGACTCTGACTTGGTAAAAAAACCTCGTATATAAAAGGACAAAAAATTTACATCTCGTTTGAATTTCGACCGACTATATTGAATCATCTGCACTGTATCTTAGAATTCGCAAAAAAAATGATTAGACATATATGAAAGAGTCAAGAGAAAAATTCGAGACCTTTCCACCTGTTGCTTGCTCACCCACTTCCTTCTCTCACTCACGTGACTATCCAAGCGCATACACGCACACTCGACTCTCTTCTTCCTTCCTCTCGAAAAACCTCGAGAAAAACATGCCTCGCACACGTCCACGCGAGCTTTTCAGAGTAAAGTAGAGAGAAATCACGCGCGTTCACATACACATGAGAGTGCGATATCGCCCGACAATGGGGGCGTGACGCTTTCCGTTAGGCAAACATTCGCGACGTACGGATAAAATTGTCAACTGAAAGTGGCAAACATAGGTACGTACAGTAGCGACGGCTTTTGCCCTCTCTTTCTTTCTCTTTTCGAGAGCAGTGGCTTGGGTTGTATGGAGATGCTCAAAGAGAGAGCGAAATAAAAGTGGCAGTATTGCAGAGATTGAGTGACGCGTCGTTTTGTGCTCCGAGAATGCGCAAATAGAGCGGCCGGTTCTCGCAGATTTGTGTGATGGCTCTTATTAGCTGCTGTCATTTACGCTTCCTTTACTAGAACCTTTTGTATCGTTTACCGTAACACTAATTGAATAAAACAAGCTAAAATATTACTATTTTTGTAGTGGTAAACACTCGTAGCTTTGATAATATGCATGAGCATTCAAATGTTGTTAATTAAAAATATTGACCGAAGCAAACGCTCGAAATACAAAAAATACATCGGCCGACAGCTAAACCTATAAAATCACCAACGCGCCTCATTAAAATACCAAGAAATTCTTCAAATTCGTAAAAACCTCTCGCACCTGTACGCCATCCCCAAGGCAACCTCGAGCCCTTAAACTACAGTCTACTCCAAACAAATAAGAAACAACGAACGAGCGAACACACACGTACACAACACGACAGAAGAATACCGCCGCCTCTCTAAATCCATCGGAACAATTAACGGCCGCCGGGCGTAATGTATGCGCGTGGGTGTCCCGTACTCATGCGCACTGCGAAATTTACCGCCAGCGTCGAGGCCCGAGTATATCACCGCGACAACACTGGTAGTTCGGGAAGGAGAATAAGGCTTTCGACAAGGTCCAAGATTTACGCGAATTCACGAGATTTTTCGCGCAGCCCGTGCGTATACCCATCGCATACACACTTCTTTTTTGGTGTATATAGGCTGCAGGCTAATTCTTTTAGGGCGCTGTGCTAATTTCAGAATTTTTGGCTGCAGTTGCTCTTCTGAAATTCAAAAGTTATCTTTTATATATACAGTTATTTACCGAAACTATAATTAAAAGTATTCACTCTAACAAGTTGTGGTTTTGCATGAAATTTCAATAAATCTGTCATTCATTAGACGCCGACGATTAACATTTAATTATAGCTTACAATAGCATTAGCGCTCGTATTTTGAATTATGTGGAGTATACCGTAGCGTAATTCAGCTGATTTAAGCGGGGTAAATGTAGTTGATAAACGAGGCCGTTTCATAACGAAATCCGCGTGTACGTTCGCCTGAGTTATGGAAAAATGCGTATATAACTAGTTAACACATCTTAAATTATAAAAACTATTATACATGACACCATAAATCTCTGATACGAGAATATCGTGGAATTTCGTATTTATATATGGTATTATTTATATATTTAGATATAATTGTGAGAAAAAAATGTACAAATCAGAGGTAGACGCTGCGAAATCCAATCCGTAAGCTCAGCATATAATCCACGTAGCCTCGCGTTATTCAAATAAGAATTTAGATAATTGCTCCTATGATAGTCTCCCAACTCGTTCCGTGATAAAGCAGCACTCGACACGTCTCAGCTTTCAGTCTCGTACCTCCTCACCCAATCGTTCTCATGCATACATGCGTATATATACACTCAAACAAACAGCCACACGTTGTACACATGCAACACCGAAAAATTCTCTCCTACATCTCGAACGATCGATCACCCTAGCACAACCCAAATTACACACCTGCCTCTCGTTTTTCCATCTCCTCTATATCTACATACACACACACCCACACGCACGCACACACATACACATGCATATATATATATATATATACACGTATAGTAAGACTATACATATACGCGTATTGGTCACGACGCGTAAATCAAAGCCGGCCGTTTGTCACTCGCTCGCCCGCTCGCCACATTCACGGCTCGGTTCGCGCGCGAATTATTAAAATCTCACGCGCACATGTGTATATGTATGTATGTATGTATATGTAGTACTCTACGAATTTGAATTCGCCGCTCAGCGGGGGAGCGAGAGGTTCAAGTGCACATACGCGCTCGTGACAGGTGTTTTATTTTTTTCCTTTTTTGGGAGAGAGCGAGGGTCGGCGTTGATGTGCCTGCGTATATATCCGAATGTGTGTGAAGGTGATGAAAGGGGGTCTCTGTGTGTAATTGCTTTTGGCTGATCTATTTTTTTTTCGCACCGCTGTGGGATAAATTGCTGTTTGTTTAACGCTTTTTTCTTTCGAGGGGATAAATACACGCGTGATGAACGCTTTTTGAGGTGGGTTTGACGTTGCGATATGCCTGATATGTTGAGTAAGCACGAATGGTCTATGTGTTTTGGTTTTTTTTTCAAGGTGGATTGTTTGAGGATTAAAATACAAATATACAATATTAATATTATTATGTCAAGAGGGTAATTGAAAATTATTAAAATATGATGGTGGTAAGAAGATGCATATATTTTTATCTGTATCACGGTACTTATACGCAAATCAGACAAGGTTAAAATTTAACATCTTGCACGCAGAAAAAGTTTACGATTTCACTTCTAAAAGAATGTTAAATACAAATTTAAGATCATTCAATTCATTTCAGCCTTCTTACCACCAATTACCACCAATTCATCCACCCCCTCTCCTCTCGGCCCAATAAACCATTCACTCGCCCGCGCCCTGAACCCTCGATCGACAATACCTCACAGACATGCCTCGTAAATCCGCTCTCGAAATCCCGATAGGCCGAAAAAAAAAAGTTCGCATATACACAGAGAGAAATGCAGAGGACTGATACACGAGTAATAATTCGCAGAACCGGCGACATCATCGGGCGTGCGTGCGAATGAATTTCGGATTCAATTTGCATTCCGCAGCAAATTGCGCCAGGTGAAAAGAGGGTATTAAATTCTGGCGCTGCAGGTGGCGCAGGGCGTCGTCGTCGTTCGTGGGATGACCATGCGCGTGAGAGAGAGAGAGAGAGAGAGAGAGAGAGAGAGAGAGAGAGAGAGAGAGAGAGAGAGAGGGTCTCTATACCCTTTGCGCGCTAGTTTCGCGCGTGTGTTGATATCGTGTGTGCTGAGCGCAAAGTGCTCCAAGATGTTTGAATAGAGATGAATGAGTTAATTATTCGAGAGTTCTAATGAGGTATAATTAAGAAAAGAGGTAATTGTGAAGTTTATATTATAGGATGGGTGATGTTGTTTAATAAATATGTAAATTTTTGCATGCACTTTTTTCGACTTGGTTGTTTGAAGTTCAGCATACTTGCACAACATATACATCATTTAATTTAAAGTATTTTTACGTCAGAACTTGATGAAATAATTCATAGCTTTATGAAATTTTTAAGCACATTAAAAATACAAAATTAAATACGTCTACTTTATTTTTGTATCGGCCAGGACGCTCTACTGTTATTCTTGAATTTACTTCATCGTAAACACCAGAAACTCTCAGTTCCATCAAAAATTACCACGTTTAATATTCCTTATCTGCAGGCATAAAACGACCGCTACTTTTCAAAATCTCCGCAGTGACACTTACAAGCGCTTCTCAACTCCAATTCTTCGGTGTGTGTGTGTGTGTATATATATATATATATATATATATATATATACATATATTCTTCTATACATATATTCTTATATATATACATATATTCTTCGGTATATATATAT